>JAUMHL010000028.1:4278301-4299725 GCA_032362345.1 Sandelia bainsii
AAATATTCCTTTTAAAAAACAGTTGTTTTCAGCTACAATAGTCATTTACAATATGAACAATGTCTACACATTCATTCCGATCAATTTGATGTTATGTTTCACAACATTGTCATTTCTGTGTGTGTCCAAACTTTTGACTGGTAGTGTATATTACTACTATTGAGACTATTATGTAAAAACAATGTCAAACGAATATGGAAGTGGAAGCACACCGATACGAATGACAAATGAAAACACAATTTTGAATATAGGTATTAAATGAATTGAACAGACTGGTGAAAAGCAGAAAACAAAGCAGATGTCCTTATCTCTTCAATCCATATGGTAGCGTGGTCACCACTGTGTCTCGTAGTTCAGACTTGTCATGTGGCTTCTTCCTTCCTCTTTAGACTGACAAAAGTCTTTGGTTTCTAAGAATTCATTTGGCGCTGTCTTGCCACAGACTAGTAGCTTCCCACAAACAGTTCTGATAAACTTGAAATGATCACTTCTCATTCTGTCAGTTTGCACTGTCTCTTTGTATTACACATGAGCAAGTGTCATGCTTATCTGTAAGGAAAATGTAAGTGCTCCTGCTGCGAAAGAAAAAAATCATTTTGACTTTAATTCTGATTTGATCAGATTTCACACTGAGACTATGATGTTTAATCTTGCATTTATTTTCTGCGTATGGGTATATAGACACATTTATAGTTAAGATATGCGTGTAAAATGCCAATGCATTGCACTCTCAAGTACAGTTACCAATTGATTTTTAAATCTTTTTAAAATCTGCAAAGATGTTATACTGCAACTTTTTCATGACTTTTGGTCAGTAAAGATGGTGACCAACTAGAAAGAGATCAATGGGGTTTTGGCTCATCAAGGGCCCCTTGTAACCAGATTTGTCAGTATGCTGCTCAGATGCTCAGTTTGTTGTTGGAGCAGCAGATAACAGCAAAAAATACCTTTTGTAGATCATAATCTTTAATATATTGACATTTAATTACTATATTTTCAAAAGGTCAAACGTGAAAGCCCTGCATCACAGCTCATTCAAGTCCACACAGTGGTGGTGGCTTGTCTACAACTACCTACAGCCAAAAATTGTCTATGAGATAACAGTCAACAAGTATATTAATCCTGCTAAAGGTTGCATTGTTTATGAAACTTCCTCACTGAAAATGCACAACATGCTTTTCAAATGTGCATACAGTTCATCTGCATGTGTCTGTGTGTCCTTTGTATACAGATGTATAGTATATTGAGCTCTGAGATTTGGGCCACAGAAAGCTTGCTCCAGCCACAGAAAAAGGCCAAAAATGGTTGATCCCCTCTGATGCCAGGCTGACGCATGTTTCCTTGGTAACAGGATCTGCGCTGGCAGCCAGACCCTGCAGTGTAGGGACCCACCACATCAGAGCCAACCTAAATATACACCCATTTCTCACTCACTCCCTCACATACACACAGATTCACTTGACTGCAGAGGCAGACACTGCATAAATTCACAACACAGGCATGCCCACATATGGTCATATAGTCCTGGCTGTGGCAAACAGACTTATCCTCTCTCTTTTGGCCCGTCTGTTTCTCCCTGTTCGTACAGTCACAGCCTCGTGCACACAAGGCTGAACTCGCTCTCTCTAGCTGTTCTCAGAGCTCATTTTTTGTGCCACTCATGCTATGTGAAGCCCTTCTGTAGCTTGTCTATCCTGATGAATAATGACCTAACGCACTGTAGTAGAGCAGCAGCAGTGCTGTGTGTGTCATAAAAGAGACAAAGTATGTGAGTGGGTTCCTGCGCTGGTCGCATGTGGGTGTGTCTCTGTGTGCATAGTGATGTGTAAATTGTAATTTCATATTAATAACAACCATTTTGGAGAGGTAGGTGATAGCGGAGACCAGTTTGCAGGTGCATGTGTCTGCATACTGTATGTGTATATATAACTGACAGCAAAGCAGGTGTTAGAATGCCACTAGGCCAGTGTGGGTTACAGAGCTTGACGTCATAATGTCCTGATTAGTTTGAACTGCTCCTTTTCCACAGAACTCTTATCAAAATAGATTAGGTATTGTTCTGGGAGTTTGCATAAGATGTGTACGCATGATTTGGTGCTGAATATTTTGCTCTTCACGGTGAAAACTAAATACATTTGTCATGCAGTTATCTGTAATCTGTGTGTTGCAAAATCCCCCGCTGTTGTTACCAAATGTTTCACAATAATAAACAAAGCCAAACAAACTTTTTGCTATTATCTAAAAGCCAATAATGACACAAAGCACACGAAAAATGTGAAATTTGTGTTATTATTGACTTTTTTGTGAAGATGTTTTAAACAGTTTTTTGGATTTCGGCAAACAACTTAAAACAGTTTTTGTAAAATGCTCTTTTGGTTTATTTATTTTCTTACTGTATCTGTGAGGCTTAATTGTTTGAGTGTTTCAGGTTGGAGTCCTCAAACTCCATCTCTTTTTTCTCTTTTGTTCAACTAAGTACTTCCTGAAAGAAAAAAAAAACTATGAATTTGAAAGTGGAACAAACAGTTTCTTTGTTTTTTCTTGCTTGAGCTTTGTCGCTCTTTATATGACGTGATCAATGCATAATTGTAGGTGCAATAACATCAGCCATTTAATGAAATTATAACAGTTTATGCATCATCAGGTGTAACAGAAGATGCTCCTTTGAGGAACCTGAGGCATCTGAGCCACTAGTGAACTGTTCTGCCAAAATAAAGATATTAAATAATTAAATACAAATATTTTGAAAAAATTCCAAATATGTGACAAATTTTTATTGTGACGGGGTTGCTGGTTCTTACATTTGGGCCAGTGTATTCTGTCAAGCTGGAAGCTGGAGTTTTAAAACATGTGTCTAATTTCTATAAAATATATAATTTGTCTATTTTCTCTCTATATATATACATACAAATTTGATGCCCGAAGCTGAGGCTGCCCAGAGCACATGCTCCCTTTTGCTTTTAAAATGTCTCTGTCACATTTCTGCATATGATTTGGTTCTCCATGTTTGGTGGCTTTTTGGAAAATCGATCTTTTCAGGGAAAAGCTTTGTCTTTCTGACCTTTTTGAAGTTCATCTCCTGTTGGCATCTTCTGTGTGAAGGAGGGGTCGATATGGTAAGAAGAGAAAAATGGAGGGAAACAGGGGAGAAGAATCTGAGATTTTAAAAAAGGGCCAAAAGTTCACATGCATAATGAGGCCCCCAGCTCCAAAGTTAGGCACATGTTGGTGTCCACAGAGAACTGAGGTCTCAGGGGGGCTTCATAGGGGCCTTTGAACATGTGTGACTTCATAAGCATCAAAAAAGTGATGCTGGAAAATGTATATAAATAATGTCAACAATGACAAAAAACTACTCAAAGTTAGCTTACAGCTGTACACCTGTAGCATGGGAACCATAGACAATTAAAAAAGTTCTGCCTTGAGACCTAGTCACACGAACATTTAAAAGATTAAAGAAAGATCATCGAATGGCCTCAAAATTGAGATGCCACTCTGATGGAGAGACAAAGGTCTGTACTCTACATGACACCCCATAACCTAATAGCCCTCATCACATGCCTTCAAATTCACTCTGACCCCAATTTCATCATGCCCTTCCAGCTCTCTTTGGGAGTCCTGTGTCAGCAGTAATGGGATGTAACGTATGTTTGAGGGCAGTGCTGTGTGAGAACAGGACCTGGCGTGGTCCTGTGTCTATAGAGACCATGGGAAGAGGAGTAGGGTCCAGACTACAAGCCTCCCTCCCTTCTCTTTCTTCCTCTCTTTCACAGACAGAAGCTTGCATATCTCCTCTTCCCTACCTTCCCTTTTTGTACATGCTTCTCCTCCTTGCGTTCTCTGGCTTTGTCCTAGTACCTTCTTCTCCATAATCTCCCCTTCTCCTCTCTACTCCTTTTTCATGCTCACACCTCCCCTTCGTAGTGATTTTGTTTCTCAGATCTACCAGAGTCCCAGCCGTGGAATGCTGCTGGCAGCCTCATTACACCTCCTCCTCTGGCATTCCCATGCTGGGTCATTGTGGGTGGGATTGAAAGAGCGGAGGTCACAGCCAAGGAAGTGAACTAGGAAGTTTTCACAAGAGTTTAGCTTCTTCTACATGCAACCAAGACTCTGCAGAAACTCATTCATTGCAGCCCTCTTTTTACTTGCCCCTAAGCTTTCAAAATTAATTTTCTAAATTAATACAACAAACAATCGTACATTCAGAGCACATTGTTTGGGATGCAACTACACTTCCGCTCTTTTTTCCGCAATTCATGGAATTGAGAAGAAGTTTCCATTTCTGAAAATTAGTTACTGCAAAACCTTTTCTTATGAGAATGAGATATGAGATAGTTGACCAGTTAGCCGGCTATCTTTTTGTGCACAATGTACAGGGCTATTTCCTAGAAACACTGGCTAAGTGATAAGTGGCATTCATTTGGTGGTCACGTTCCTTTTTTGGTTTAATGTGGGGAGAAGAACCCATAGATTATGTGAGGTGGGGGGCTACACACACACACACACACACACACACACACACACATGCTAGAAGAAAGTAGACACTGGGTTTGTGGCTCCAACGGCCAGCTCCAGTGAAAAGATCTGTGTGTGGCGGTCGCAGCGATCCTGGGGTCTTTCTCCTCAGGAGCCTTTGTGTTTCATCCAAGGAGAGCAAGTTCACACAGACACAAAGAAACCAGAAAAAGGAGGGAAAGTTAGGGCAGACAGTTTTTTTTTCCACACTCAACGCTCCTTTCTCTTTCGACTTCAAAGGCTACTCACTTGTACTCGAACGCCCACCATAACTGACACTCAGGCAATTTTGAAAAAGGCTTGGCTTTTTTGTCATGCACGCTTTGCTTTGTAAGTCATGATGAGGGGATATAAAAGAGGATGCAGACTGAGATGCAACAGTGATACAACATGATCTGACAGAACTACATCACACTGTGAGCAATACTTTGTGATGCAGAGTGTTAAAGAGCCTGAATAGCAGTTCATTTTAGGTGAGAAACTACAGATGAGTTCATTTGTAATTTAATCTAGTCCTTCTTACAGATTGGGATACATTTTACATTAAACTCATCCAACCCTCTCTGTTCATCCATTCCTACTATCTTGTTACATAGAAAATAAATAACTACTTTGCACTATGGGACAAACTCCATTAAAATATACAGACCATCTGTTAATGCTCCATTTAGCTTTCCAAGAAAGCAGGCTGTCTTGGAATAGAAACACCAAGAGGATGGATCTGTGTTTGCATT
The DNA here is from genome assembly GCA_032362345.1 of Sandelia bainsii. Classification (NCBI taxonomy): domain Eukaryota; kingdom Metazoa; phylum Chordata; class Actinopteri; order Anabantiformes; family Anabantidae; genus Sandelia; species Sandelia bainsii. The sequence continues at coordinate 4,283,554 of JAUMHL010000028.1, forward strand.
ATCATCTGCTTGAGTGGTGTAAGTGTCTCTTATCGAATACGCTCCCATTAGTAGGCTAGTGCGAGCCAGCATCATATCCTCACTGGCACATTCATACACGCACACTCGGATGAATGTGCACATTTTTGCGGGGCTAACAGAGTACGTGCAGGCACAGATATAAGCATGGATGAAAATAAGCACACATGCAGCTGCATAGACAGAGACACATGTTTCAAAGTGCCTGCACACACCACAATATTGCCACTATGAGGTTTAAAGGCCATTAATTCTTTCACTTGTTGCAAATGAGAGGTTGTAAGATTCAGGGGGAGGTGGGGGCTGGGGGGCATTTCCTCCCTGGATTTTCATCTCCACAGAATCCCATTAAGGCCCTCATCAATCACTGAATCACAGGCTGACTAATGGCTGGTGTTAGATCTAAAGCACCTCTCTCTTCCTGGAGCTTCGAAGGCTAAGAGGCCATTTGGAGACTGATTTGAGTGCCAACATTTCAGATTTGTATATGTTAATTTTGCTACACATTTTTCAGGTACTAGATACCAGTTATAAAAAATCCATTACCATTTTTGGACTGATTCTCTATCTGGACAGTCAAAGAGCCAAAAGTATATTCAACTGAAGTCAAACTCAAGTCTTTTTTTAGACACCTGTAAAATATGACTATAAAGGTCATTTGTACCAGGAGCAAAAAAATATGTATGTGTTACCCTTTGATGACATCTATGAACTATTTATGCCCTCAAAGTTTGTGAGGAGGAAATGCTCATACAAACACTCATGCTCACACTCATACAAACATTATACTGTTGTTGAAGAGTGCATCTTCTTCACATTACAGGGTTATTCAGAAAGAATGAACCGATTTCATGAAGCTGTATTTTATTAGGGAAAATTCTTCAAAATTCCAATTAAGTCACAAGTCTTCTACTGATTATCATGCTTTATTTCCTGTGCTACAAGTGTTCAATGTGGCCACCACTTGCAGCATGGCCAACATCAAGCCGATATGATAATTCCTCTCAAACGCACTGCAGCACATCACGATCCACTGAGTTGATCGCTGTTGTTATTCGATGTTTAAGATAATCCATGTTAGTGGGTAGTGGTGGGACAAAAACATTATCTTTAACATATCTCCACAGGAAAAAGTCACATGGAGTGAGGTCTGGAAATCTCAGAGGCCAAGCCAAAAGCACAGACACACAGACACCCTTTGTCATGAAATTGTCGAAACCACAATCAAATGTTCTTGGGAAAGGGCGTTGCTTCATCTCATCTTTCCCTTTTGCCCTGACTGCAATCCCCTCCTCTGCATCATCTCTGCAGAATTCCCGCCACTCCAGCCTCCAATTTTGTGTCATGGCAACTGGCTCTCAATTAGGAGAAGGAGGAGGTGAAGGAGGCAGACATATTTAGGGTTGAAAGAAGGAGTCGCTCCTTGAGAATGGAGAATATTTATAATACATGAGGACAAAATAAGTGAATACTGCACTAGTCATGTTCATTATGTGTACAAACTGGAGTGGAAAGATCCCTCTGTATGTTAGATCAGACAGATGTGAAAAGAAAACACAGAGATTGTTGAGAACTGTGTGAATTTTGACACATTTAATTTAGTCAGCCCTGTCTCCCAAAGCAGTGTTAAATGTGTCAGTGTACTGCATACAGCTCAAGGTCATTCCCACAGGTTTATTAAACTGTAGGTGGGAAAGGTTTCTAAAATAACTTTAACTGTGATTGATTCTATTTAATGTATTCTGTAGAAACACAGACTAACAAGATTGTTTTACACCTTATTGCACCAGGTAAGATTTCTGAAAGATTATTTGCAGTTATTTCAATGCACACACAAGCACAATAAAAGGATAACAAAGGTCATTGATGCAATATGGATTTTGCAATGAGTAGCTTTCACAGTGTGGGCAAGACAGTTCTTCATAAAGAGAATCAATTGATTAGTTTGGTCAGTGGGAAGATCAGCATAAAAAAACTATAAGCATCTAATATCCGATGAAACAGTCACAGATGCACATACACTTTATAAATCATTGATTATATGACAGGTAAATGGGACTTTTATAGCTCCATGTCCCTGCATTTTCATAAATCCCAGTCCGTGTGTGTGTTAGTGCTTATCAACCCACTGAAACCCATGACCCTTCACCACCAAGAGAAAAGGAATGTGTGTAAAGACCTTTCCACATCATGAACTCTCTGACTGCCACCCAACAACTCTGTGGGAGTGTATGGTATCATATAGGCCTATATAATACTACACATGTGTGTGTGTGTGTGTGTGTGTTAATTAATTTTGATATAGGTCATTCTTGCTAAGAGCTAAAAATCAAAACCACTCTCATATCATGCTAAATGATTATGAGAATGATTAGCCTAGCTTAGCATTAAGACTGGCTGCTATGAAGATCATCTTTAGTCATGTTTAAAAACAACAGTATATATAGAATATTGAAAGACCAGCAGACCTCATCTTGGACACCTTGATACTATCTGCCTGGAAGAATGCTGCTCGAATCCCGGTGTGCAAAGCTTAGAGGCTTTCTCAAGAAGACTTAAATCTATTTGTTGGGCTTTTATAAAGGGCTGAATTTAGGTTACAAAATCTTTAAGAGACAGTTTTAAATGTTCACAGAGTGACTTCACATAATGGGTTATTGAGTAATTACTGATGGGCAAAAATGGCAAATTGATCAATTTAAAATGAAATCTACAACACATAAAGTGAGGACAATGCTGTAGCCAGAGTGAACAGTCCTCCTCACTCCCTCCACATGGCCCCTAAAAGCCCACGTCAACAGCCTCTGTGTGTGCCCCTCCTTCAAACGTCCTCGTTGAACCCACATGTGTGTGTGTGCAAGCCCCGCCTTCAGAGTGGCCATAACAATGTCTGCAGATCATCCGAGGGTCTTGCTGGGGGCTCGTGTGTGTGAGGGGGGGGGGTGTCTGAGAGAAAGATAGACACAAAAAATGCAATGTTAAATAAACAAAAATAATCATTCGCTACTTTCTTATGTTGTTAAACTTCAAAAAATCAAAAAACGATTTTGTTATACTGTATTTTTATTTAACATTTTTATTTATAAGATGAGATATGTGACATTTGATAAACAATACAATTAAGCAATTAACTGACAAAATAATTAGCTGTTTAATTAATAATAAGGATTATTATTAGTTGCAAAGTATAATCCAGATGTCAATATATCATCGCTTTCACGCCTCCTCACTTACCCATCCCCACCACAAAATAACACAGTCTTCACATTCTTGTTGAGCAGGCAGAGCTGGCCTCGTCCTGTTTTTGCTGGGAATCTTTTATCACCCCCATGCCACTGCAGTGTTTGAAAGGTGGTTAAGACTCTGAAAAGTCTCAGCAGACAAGCGTGTTGGACAGGTTGCTAACATGACCCACCTTCACCCAGCTCAGATTCCGTCATTTAATACAGAACTGTGTTCATACTGAATGACGGTTTACGTTCAGTGCCAACAGTTTGTGCTGCAGTAGGAGTAGTGTTACAGGAAATGTCTTTATACAGCAAAGAACTAAGTCAAACAAGCACCAAGGGAGAAATGAAATACCAAATAATTAAAAATACATTAAAAAATAATTACCTAACAAGACATTAGAACTTTTAGAGTAACTTAATACTAAATTCACTTAGTTGCCATCTATTGATCCGGATCCCATTCTTAGAAGTTATTTTTCTTTTTCCAAATTTAGCCATTAAGTTTTCAGGTTTTCCATGCGTTTGTCTGAGTGGCCATCCCTTTTGGTGGTCAAAGGTCGTACGTCAAGGTCACTGTGCCCTCATGTCCGTCCATTCTTTTGTTGATTTTGTGTTAATGCAGCACATCATATACCCTGAGGACACTGTACCACAAAGCTGTCAGGCAGTCATAACACTATATGAAAACAGCAACCAACCATCGGGAGTGTGGATTGTTTGGATTACGTTTCTTCAGTGACTATTATCTACAACCTTTATTGCACCAATACGAGTGTTGTACTTAATCTCCTCAAGGGATGTGTATCACTGCAGCAGCACAACATCTATCAAAATAATGTTATAATGTAAAGATAATTTTTTATTTTGCATGTTTACCATTAATAAATGTATGACATTAATATGAATCATGCAAAACAAACATCTGAAACTGAAAGCAGTGGACTAGGCCTTAATGTCTGTGTTTATGCACATCATAAACCTACAACCAGCAATTGGAAAAAAATCAACCAGTTTACAAGAAAAAAGAAACTGCATTGTTTTCTGTGTAATATGATATCTTTATACTATGACTTTGACCTTTTTTTTTTCCATCTGTGTGCACCTCTTTATTGCCTGCAGTGAGTCACTGAGTAGCAGAGAGCACCTGTTAAACACTTAAAAGCACCTCACTTCTGACCTCATTCTGCCTTGATCTCCCTGCTTTCACAAGGACCACCTCACTTTTTTATCCAAATATCTAGCTTATCTTACTAAAATAATAACAAAGTCATTATTAATGTTAGTTAATTAGTATTTTTTGCTACTTCAATATTACTTAAATAACTTTTATGAATAAATATACTTGTTGTAATAGTGTTGAAATTCTTACATGCAACCTCAACAAATATACTTTGATGCCATTTATCACCACATGAAATTTCGGTAACAGGTCTGACAAATCTGTTACCACTTTTCATCTCCCCTATGTATCACATGATGGGCATATGGTGTAAGGAGTGTGTATGATTGTGCGTGTATGAGAGACAAATTGTATGTAGGAAGCACACAGCACCGATGGGCTGACTCCAGGGAGAGGTCAGATGAAGGACCCCATGTCCTTCAACATAAGGTCCCAGGTGTTAATGTGACTCTGACCACTGACTTAAAAAAGGAAGAAACATCATGTTATTAAGTAATTAATTTTATCTATTGCCCTCTGTTGACCTTATGTAATTTGTTGTTGTGAAATATAAAGTGTCATTTTATTTAGCTCAGCACACAGGGGCAGATCTACAGGGAGGCAAAGAGTGGCATTCGCCCACCCCCCACCCCCATGGTAGGGTCTGCCCCTCCACCCCACATAAGAATCTAACGTCTTATGATCTTTTTTTATAATAACACAATAGATCACTTTAATTGTGATTTAAGGACCAATTAACAGGAAAACATGTCATTGATGCTAATTGAAAGTAGAGTAATTATTAAACTAAACCATGGACACTGTACGGTATTGAAGGGCTTTCATCATATGCATGTATTTTATCATTGTGCTGTTCATAAATTCTGTTCTCACTTATGTTCCCCCTCAATGGGAGTCTTGGCTGCAGCTGCACAGGTAAAAATGACCCACTGAAAATAATATTAATTTTACTGTATTTTTTAGTGAAGATCAGAATTTAAGCCTGGTGGGTGGGCTGCCAGATTCCAGTCTTAACGCTGTCTTGAGCAAATGTGTAGTTCAGGGCTGTAGTATTTTAATATGGCCTTAGTCTTGAGATACAAAATTTAATTGTCTCAGTTTTACCCACATCTATTTCCTATTTCCTATTTATGTCTGTGCTCCTGTGCCTGCTATGTCCTACCTGTCCCTCTCCTGTTAGTGCTACCCATTGAAAGAGATCTTGGATTTGAACATGTGAACAAGTTTAATCAACTGCATTTGCAGTCATTAAAACTTGCAGCATTATCATAAAAAGCTGCTGGCATCGAGAACATATGGGACAGACAGAAATATAGCCAACAGGAGAAGTTAAAACCCACTGGAAATGAACAAATCTCATACTTTTCCACTTGTCGCTGTCGGCTTGCCAATGGGTTTGTATACATTTGAAAAAAGCAAATAGTCTGTCTGTAAGTAGGAAACTGAGATAATCTTCCAATGGAAGGTTTCCAGTAGATTCTACTAACAAGTACATATGCATCATCTTCTGTGTCACTGATATTTTTAACAGAGCACAACTGGAGATTTGTCATTTTATTAGTCAATTACTGTGAGATGATGATGAAGATACTATTAAAAAACTGTATTAATGGTTTCAGGCTTTTTGATGACCTACACTGCTTTCTGGCACTCCACAGGGAGACTAGAACACAACTTTCTGTTAACTATGTGCGATTATAATCTTCAATGTTTCAAACACAAGATGCAATGGCTAGTCTTGCATGAAACTGCTCTAGTAGTGTGTCAACCTCAGGAGCATAATGTATTTTTCTATTTTATTCTGTTAAATATCAAATAAGCATATAGTCTGTTGAGATAAAATCCTACAAACAAAGTCATGTTTTGAATTTGCTATATAATAATATGCATCATATTAAATTATTCTCCCAAAGCTGGTGCACAAAACTGACACATATGCATAATATATAAGAAAAATATGCATAATACATTTTGCATGCATGCAGCATATGGCGTGCACGTGTCAGCATAACGCATAAACAAATGCTCTCCCCTCCTCCCCCTATCACACATCTTTGGTCACTTAATGCCAACTTCTGCGAAACGTCATTAGCTGTCCATTGCACTAAATGAGATGCAAGTAACTTGCAATATGATCTAGCTGTCACATCAGTTGTGACACATATGCATATGTGAATTGAGTTCACAAAAAAAGGACCTGCGTCACAACTAGGAGCTGGAAGATACAAACTCGCTTTGTCTTTGCTCAATCCACCCTCATCTAAGATCGTGCAGCTTCTAACTGGCTGAACACACCTGATCCAGGTAATCAGGCATGCCACAAGCATATAAAAAGATCTATTTGTCCAGTATATTGTTTATGACCACATACCTACATCAGCACGTTAGCACATTCATTAGGAGCCTGCAGGTGTGCAGCCGTTGGTTCTTGTTAGCAGTTTTTAGACAACAATGGAGCTCATTGGCACACAGGAGTTATACCCACACACAGAATGCTTGTTGGTATAATCAATTCACTATTCTTTATATATAAACTGAACAAATCCTAATCATTCATCACCAGAGGCAGGGGCCTGTCTGTAACTGTGGTCACCTAGAGTAATGAATACAACCCATTACAGAAATAGAAACTAGGGAATCAGCTGATGATTATATATTTATCTAACTGATGGCATGGGCACTGTCACCTGATAGAAAGATAGCACAGACACACACGCACACATATTATTAAAATCAATAGACCTAAAACAAGCATCGTAGAATCTTGGAGCCAGTCTCACATGATCATATCAGAGCTGACAGGATCCACGAGTCTCTCACATTGGTCTCCTTCATTCTTCACATTCCTCATGGTAACATTTGCAGCTTGGTTGTGCTGTAGACTCTTTACAGTTTATGGCACCATGCAGAGCTGGCCTGGGCCACAACGCACCTGTTCCACCTGTCTTGTGACTCTCTCTCTCTCGCTCTCTGAGCTGCTGACAAGTCAGACCTTGGATATGACGTAGACCCACATGCACTGTATTCCTGCAGCAGCTGCGGGAAGAGTGAGAGAGGTTATGTACAAACACAGAGAGACGGAGAGTGTCCAGGCCTTTTTAGTGAAGGGTCAGCCTGACACTGATGTCATCCATGGTCGCTGGGCATGAGATAACTATACAGCTCCCTTTCACCGTGGCTCTTTTTCCATTTAAGGATGTCTTCATTCATATTAAGGCTCAGTTATTATTAGCAAGGCTGCAGTTGGTTTTCCACTGCAGGAAAGTAAACTGAACATATTCACATCCCTGTTGTGTTTTGCTAGGACAGGGCAAAATAAATGCGAATGAGTAAATAAATATATTTCATGACTGCTTGATATTTGGCTTATTGTGTCATATGATTTACTCTTTCATGTGATGTCATCGCCTCAATGAAGAAAACTGCTTTCAGGTAAAAACAATGTCCTGTCTAGAGGACAGGGGACACCACTGTGCCACCATGTCTTTACTAGATTCTTCTTAAAGGGCACAGATGAGATATAAAAGCTTCTTGTTCCTTCCTTCTTTTGGTGTGTGCACACACTGATGCACACACACATTGACACACACTGACAGGCATCCACCCATGAATTTGAAATACTTGCCGATGAGCCTCTCTTGATCCACTGGGGGCTCCCTAATGCCAGCTTTGGTGCTCTCCTAATGTCTGCACTCAACAGCTGCAGCTCAGTGTGGCTCCTCTTACCCTGTGAAGGCATAAGTATGCATAACCATCAGCACTAAACTGGAGACTTCCCTATTAATAACTCACTTGTGGGAATCTCACTTTGGCAGATGACTATCTCAGACTCGTCTCAGCAAAACTAAAATGAGGTGAAATTCTCAAAATTAGTGAGGAGCTGACTCTAAACCACTTGCTGATGTGCAGCACATTCAAACCTGTCTGTGCTGTGAATTATTTAATAGCTGTGTGTAAGTGAAAACAGTGCATGTGTTGCAAACAGAGGGATTCCCTGTGTATGTGTGCGTATATAAGTGGTAGTATCATGTGTGTATGTGTGTGAGTCGTGCTTAGAGGGGGAAGCCCCCCTCCCCTCGTTTCTGCCTCTGCAGTAAGCCTCACCCATCCAACAGCCAATCAGATCACAGAAAGAGGAGAGGAGAAAATTATGGGGGAAGCCATGCTAGTACTGGTGCCAGTCTGCAGTGATGGGCGTAGGTGCCTGTGTGTGTATCTGCATCATTTTTTACACATGTATGCCATGTTTATAAATATATTAAAAATATAAAAATGTGAGACACCATTTGTTTCTTTCACTGATTTTAATCTCACTCAAGTATTATCACACAGAGTTATGGGAAAAAAATGGGAGTGAGAAGGGAAGTAGAGATGCAGAGATGAGGGCAAAGAGAAGGAGCTGTTTGAAATGTGTATATATCCTGTTCATGTCTATCGCTGAATGATAATGTGATTCAGAATCACACTTAAAATGACTCAGTAGTGAAGAGGATTTCAAGGACACTGCATCCATGACACTGTAGAGAATAAGAAAGCAAACACAAATGTTGACTGATACTTGCAAAGTTTTTTATTCAACATAATACTGCCATTTTCAGGTCTAATTTTAAACTCCAAAATCTCCCTGCATGTGGTGAAAAGCAAAAGATTCAGGAGCCAAGCCTTGTGTGAGACAGGTCTGAGTCTTAGCTTTGATACCATGTTAGATTTGCTCAAATCTGAGTTAAGACCAAACTCTCAAAAATGTCTACCATGGTCAGCACAGACCACAGACCAGTGGCAATGCAAAAGACCAAGACTAGTCAAAGATAATAGCAAAAAGAGGCCTCAAAACGGAGCTCAAGATCAGATCAGATATTATGACCCTCTCTCTAAAAGTGGCTGGACACTGGTGAGACTTCTTTTGCAGGTCAAAGTTCAGTCACATTGAAGCTGTGACCCTATCCTAACTCAGATAAATGGGGACTAAATTTAGTTTTTGATGTGTGAAGATGCTGTTATCAGACAGGGCACATAACAAGATGGGGTGTTCAGCTATGAAAATAGTTGCATAAAAGTCCAGAGAGTGAACACACTTTTTCAGATTTTAAAGGCTTGTGGTGTTAAAGTGAACATCTTCCACCACAACCTTGATTTACTGCTGTGTCACACATTTCCATCCAGATCCATTCTTAATATCAAATTAATACCAAAAAAGATTTTCAACATCTCATATGAGTTCTCCCTTTAAGGGCTGACATTCTTGAGCTGTGGGCCCTCTGGGAAAATCTGGAGATAATCAGTGAGTTTCAGACCTGCTCAGTTCTGGCTCTCTTCATATGTCTCCTGAGACCAGGACCTGTCACTCTGTGTGTGCATACATAAATACATGCGTGTAGGGACTGGGCCATGGGGTTGGGGTCGACCCACGATTAAATCCTCATTATCTCCCTCAGAACCAAATTAAGATAATTACTTATGTCCCTCATGAACAGAGATGGACCTGACCATAGGCAGCTAAGGACCAGGGGTTAAGGTGCAACTAGTGGCCTGCAGGGCTGCTGTTTCCAAAATGCTTCTCTCACTTGTTCATCACTTGAATTGCCTTTTTGATGAAAGGTGTTTTAGAAAGGTCCCCTATGGTCTAGTGGTTAGGATTCCTGGTTTTCACCCAGGCTGGTTCGACTCCCGGTATGGGAATGGTCTCTTAAGCCCAGCTAGACCAGTCGATACAGTATGAGAATCTTAATCTTGGGGTTGTGGGTTTGGCACAAGACTTAGTACCTACTAGTGTTGGGCAGCATGATAGCTAGAGCCGTCATTTTCAAACCCGAGGGAGAGCGGTTTGATTCTCATTCCCGCCAGGCAACATGTTGAGGTGTCCTTGGACAAGACACCAAAACCCCGTAGTAGCACTCATAGGTACCGTTTGGCAGCTGTCCAAACAACAACTTCCCTGAGGGGATCAATTCCCTGACTGATTCCCTGAGGTATCAATTATTATCATAAATTACATCTTGTTTTGCCTTATCTTCACATTTAATTGAAAAAAATACATTTGGCTCCACAGCAGTCTCCAAAAGACACTTTGCATGCCGCACATACACACACATGCCACAGTCACATGTTCCATTCACATGATTTGGCCACAGAAGAAATTTCTCTCACTTGGCATTTTAGACTCTGTGGAAAAGTACACTCTAATCACTTCCTCATAACCATAGTAACTTTTGAGCATATTTGATTGCCAACTGACTGTAGAACACAGGAACAGAAAAAGCTACTAAAACCACCAAAGGCTGAATGAGGAGCCTTCGCATCAGTTATGAGAAAAGGGCATATAAAAGGGTGTAAGTGCCTTTATTGTACACACATACATTACAAACAGCACCTCACTGGAACATAAGAATAGAAGAGCACCATCTTAAAACACTTGTGCAATATGTGAAAAGGGCTTTAGAGATAAAACATGGTACCTCTGTGGGTGAAATTGAGGTTGATAAGTTTCTATTGACTACTCCCCTTAGACAAGAAATCCATAATGCACATGTTGATGCACTTCACTGATCTGGGGAGGGTATTGTCATACCAAGATATAGTGCAACAAGAAATGCATAATATAATTCCTTTAGCTTTGCACCACAGTGGATCAGACATGCCAGAAAATGGCACTGGGTCTTGTCGAGCCACACTTCCTCTTAACATTTGCCTGAGATGGCTGTTGCATATTGCATGGGATTTACTGTATTCCTTTGCATGCAAATTGAACATTTACATTTAGTCATTTGGCAGATGCTTTTATCTAAAGAAACTTACAACAACATGCTGCCACATGTATCTCAGGGAAATTTTTCCATTCTAGTAAATAGGCAGGCCTACAGTAGAACATGCTCTACTTTACGTACTGTATATGCGACAGCTCAAGAATGTCCAAATGCCAAAATGGTTACAGCTCCTAACCATGGTTCTGGTTCGAGTCTGGCTGGGGACCTTTATTGTCCTATATACCTATGAACCGTTTCTCTTCCCTACATTTTCTGTCTGCCTTCATGCTAGTATCAAAAAATTTAAATCCCAAAAATAATCCTAACAAAACAAATGTCTGTAGCGGAGTGGGGTGAATCAATGAAAGAAAAGACCATTGTGTGGAGTGATGCCTTGTCTTTTTAAAATCAAGTCCCTCCAAAGTAAGACTAAAGCTGGAACTAACACAAAGTGCCCTGTAGTCTAAATAAGTTGTTTTCTGCTGTGTTTTATTTTTAATTCAAACACTTTTTGCATTTTTGTGCCTGTCTGCCTCTTTCTCTCACTGTGCTCTTGGTCTGCTCTGACACACACAGAGCAAAAAATAAATAAAAATGTCAGGAAGCATCATTTTCTGTCACTATACATTTATGTCTATGAACTTCAAAAACTAAGTTAAGTTGTCAACTTAAAGTAAGAAAGTGTTGGCAAATAGGCTGAGAGTGTGAGCATTAGAGAGAGAAAGAGGGAGTGTCTGTTGACAGAGCAAGCAAGTGAATTACTTGTCAGCAGTGATGAAAGAACAAAGCCAATAAGTGACAGGAATTAAACATAAAAGCTTAGGGAGGTGTTGCTTAGGCATTACACTATATCTAACAGACTCACAATGGACGCCAACAGAACCTTTTTTGTTCCACACATTTTTACTCCTTTTCAAAACTGCATTTTCCACGATGCAGTTCAACTGGTGAGAATTCAATATGTGATGCTAGTAGCAGCAGAAATAACCATCAGTCAAATTATCTCCATCCACCCATTCATTTCATTCATGGAAACGTCACTCCTCAATAAATACAAGACAAGACAACATTACTGTGTTGTTTCCTTGTGTAGGGAAACCACATTCTTTAGTCCATCATTAGGCTGATTTGCCTAATCCTTGTGGTTGTTCAGATGCAGTGAAGCCTGAACAGGGACGTACAAAAGGGACTTTTTGTTCCTGGTTTCTTTGATTCTGCAAGTCCTGCAAATGCTGGATTCAATGCAGACCTTCTTTCCACAAGATCTACATATATTTAGGGGGCGACAGTGGCTCAGTTGGTGGCAAAGTGTTCACCAGGGTTCGACTCCTGCCCAATCAGCCCCAGTGAACTCAACCTCGCAGACCAGACAGATGAGTATAGGATAAGTTCAAGTACTGTTTTCCCATGTCGCTAAAATCATCATTATTACTGTCAGGAAATTGTGGGGCAGGCTTGAGATGACAAAAAGTGGGTTACAAGGCCATGTTGCCCGTGGGCCCATCACCATCCACCCCCTGATTTCTTGCCTTTCTGTGCCCATTGCCTGGGAACTGGGTGAGTGGTACAGTGTAACAGAGAGCATGCCAGGGCAGGACGGGGTCCTGTCAAGGGTGGGGGTGGGGGGTTGCTGGGAAGAAGCCACATCTATAAAGACGAACTCAGTGACCCTGCCTTGACTGATGTAGCTATAGCACATATCAATGTCAGCCTGTAATAGTTTATTAATAGTGTCATTAGAAACTGTCATGTATGTAGTGTTAGTGAGGAAGTGTCATTCAGTGTCAATGTAGGGATTACAGTGTATCCGCAGTATCAATCTATAGATTTTTGAGGCATTACAATGAAGTTAAAGGGGTTACATAAATGGTTGATCTCTTATTTATTTGAAATAGAGCCTCTTTCATATTTACACTCTTCAGCTTTCTGTCTCTGTCTTTTTCTCTTCCACTGCAGAGGATTTTTTGGCAGAACAATGGATCTGAATGACAAGCACGCTCAGCATGAACTAGAGAGGCAGGGGGGGTTGTCTGCGTCATCACTGCCTTTTAACGCCTATATCAGCTCCACGTCTTCATTTTCACCCAACCCTCCACCCCACCTCATCACTCTTTACTTCACATAACTTTGGTAGCCTTTAAAACATGATTCACACTTTAGTAAGGACGGATCCCAAGCCTTTGCTGCCTCACAACAGAGAATAAAGCGGATGAATGGAGGAAAGATGCCCCAGGGAGAAGCTGGTTCTTCTTGTTCATTGGCTATCCAGCTTGTGCATCAGCACTCACTGCCTGACGTCAGCATGTCCTCGCTCCTGCGCAATCAACATCACACACACACACTCTCCCCTTCTCTTCCTAGATCATACTTCTGCTGCTTTCCTGATTCTGTTGTGAGCATTGAGTGCGTGGTAATTTTAGTGTCCACTAAATATTAGTCCTGCCTGGTTTTGAAACACTGGAACTGACATATTTTACACACATTACACCATTAGATACAAGCCTTTAAGCACTTAATTAAGGCAGAAAAACATCATTGTCTTGAATAACATATTTCTTAATCACAGCATTTGGTATCATACCCTATGCTTTTAACTTAAAGCCTGTAACTTTGAGGGCAAAGTTGACTTAAACGCTGAGTTTGTAAAGAGATTTAATGAGTGTATTTTTTCTATGATTTTTTTGTAGTCTGGGAATATTAGTTGATTTAATATAATAAAACAACAAAAAATATGGCAACAGAAAGACAGCAGTAGGGATTCCAAATCAATTACAATAACTCACACACACGTGGAAATGCCAAAGAGTGCACAACTAAACATATTATTGAACATGGGAGTTTAGGTACAAGTCACAGTGAATCTAAAAATGTATATTACATGCACTGTGTTACAGAGGCCAAACACGCTTACTGTTCCATTGATTTTAGCATCTTTCCTTTTCTGCTTACACAGTATCTTTGCACACATGGACTGAATACACATGCTGTTCCTCTCCTGTAACCTTGGCAGGGTAGCATAAAAAAGTACTGTATCACATTAAGATTTTCTGCACATATGCTGCACCACATGTGTGGCATACAAGCTAAAGACCATCTCGATGAGGACATAGATGGTTGTGTGTATGTGTAAATGTCCTCTCCACAGAGCCATGCACCAGCCCAGAGAGAAATATCAGCTGTAACTCTGGCCATATATACAGGATGTTCCCAGCATGCCCTGGAGTCCCTGGAGGCTGAAGAGGTCGCACAAGACAGTTTTCTGGCCTTCTGGCCTTTTGAATAAATAATGAATGAAGACTAAAGACCGGATGTGTGGTGAAATCTGAATCTGAATCACATGCATTCAGACTGAACTGCATTCAGTTAATTATTTACAGAAAATGAGAATCATTGTCAGTGTTAAGTACATACAGTAAGTCCCCACACAAGCATCCTGTACATAAACTTAACAAATTAAACATGCACTTTCATACACTGATGGGAAACAGTTACATACAAAAACTGAGCTTTGTTAAGTGTATTGCATGCAGAGATGTATTGTGGTGCTGCTGCTCCCGATTTTCCCAGGAGACGTTTTTCACTAACCTCTCCCACTTTCCGCCCACGGTCAAAATACGCCGGCATTTCTCCTCATTTATGACAAAGTGTTAATTTCACACCTGTCCCTATTTCATTATCACAACCTGTTCATGGTACTGTTGCATCGTGTTGTTTCCACCCAGACAACAATACAGTTACACCTTCATATATGTGAGCATTGTTTGTTTGAGCGAGAAATGGAAGGCAACAGAAAGAAATAATCATGCAAATTTCAAAAGTCATGGAAAGAAGAGTACTCACTGAAAGTTTTAAAGGAAAGGATTTTCCCTTTTGCAAAATCTTTGGTTGACAATATCAGAGAGGTATTAATTTAATTATGCTGAATGTTATTTTTGAGGTTATAGTTTTTAGTGATGTTTGCATGATATTGAGAGGTGTTTCTAATATTTTGCACACCCCATTTATCTGCATGAAGAAGGGCAAACTATTAGGAATGACTTTCAATAGGCTGCACTACAGTACAACAACACTGCCCACTTTGACATGAATAATAAACATAAAGAAGAATCATCAGTTTTACCAAAAAGCAAGAAATGATCAGGTTTGTGAAAGTAGAATTTATAGATATAATAGATTTGATTTCATTAGATTGTACATTTGTACCTAAGAAAGTGTGAGTGTAGTCACCAGAATGCAGGAAACAAAGTCTCGTTTTTCAAATTCCCCAGACCCAACCCTCCCCAGATCTGATAATACTGAGAAGGCAATAAAAATCTCGGCTATTTAAAATAGTGATAGGGTTTCATGGACCATCTGTACCTAATGTATTTTAAACCAATGTAAGTAAATGTCCATCTGCTCATATGTGGCCTATTTCAGAAAGTCAGAAAATGCAACACCAAGCAATGTTCAAGACTTAAAACTTTATTGGTCAAAACAATAAATAATTTCTCTGAGTTCTACACATCCGACAATGAAGTCTCTAATCTGCAAAATAATCTTGCTAGCAAAACTCTCAACACAAAACATTTGTGACTTCTTTTCCTCAACAGCTGAAGGTCAACACACCCACAATGCTTTATAGACGCACACAAAATACACGCAATGCAGAGAGTGTAATAGGTAGTCACAGAGGAGCACAGGATGTGCTGCTGAAGAGAAGGATGGACGCATGGAGGGAAATCTCTGAATAAAGGATGAGCCCAAATGGAGTGCTCTGGGTAAGGATGTGTGCTCACTGAGGGCATGTGTGGTTAACACTGCTGATAATGACTCACTGAAATTACATGAGTGTTGTGAGATCAATACATTTTCAAAAAAAGACACTTTGCAGTATGCAGAACACATAGATGGTGTTTTTCTGTTTGTACTGTGTTTTTTTATATAGTTGTGCTTCGTCCTCTCTCTCTCTCTCTGTATCTTTCTGCAGGTATCCTCGGCCTTGGAGCTGTAGTTACTGGT
>JAUMHL010000028.1:4299825-4322577 GCA_032362345.1 Sandelia bainsii
CAATATTCTGTATATATTTATATAATGTGTAAGGTCTTAAACCTTACACTGTAAAGTGCCTTGAGATGACTTATGTTATGATTTGGCGCTATATAAATAAAGTTTAATTGAATATAAAATCATGTACATTGTTTGCATTCTTAATCAATAAAATACAACAAGAAGGAAATTGACCCATTCATGT
The DNA here is from genome assembly GCA_032362345.1 of Sandelia bainsii. Taxonomy (NCBI): domain Eukaryota; kingdom Metazoa; phylum Chordata; class Actinopteri; order Anabantiformes; family Anabantidae; genus Sandelia; species Sandelia bainsii. The sequence continues at coordinate 4,300,010 of JAUMHL010000028.1, forward strand.
TTGCGTTGCTATCAAAGGTAATTCCACTTTATTAATGTTAATGTTTTCAAAAACAAACATTTTTTGTAATATATTTAGTTAAGCTATGTAAATAGATAAAGTAAGTTGCTTCAGCTCGCTCCACCACCACATCCCATTTTGTATGATCTTTGCTTTTGATATTTTTGACTTAGGATTTACTGTTAAAGGGGGAGCAGCAGTTACTGTTCATGTTCTGTGGCATGTTCCTCAAACTTACAACTATTTGCTGCAGTTTCTTAGTGATAGCAGCTCTGTCTGAAACAGCAGTAATTTAATTCTCATATACATCTAAGTATAATAAGTAAAAGGAGGTTAGTCTGTAAATTATGATTGACTGGTCATCTGACGGCTCATGTTATCTCCTACAGTACAGACTCCATCTTAGTGATGTCACTTGTTTCCAGGATCTTAGCGACCACATTGTTGAGTACAATGATATTAATACGCATAGGAATGATGGCCAAAGCTATGAAAATCTAAAATAGGTTGTACAACACTGGAAATGAACACTATAACATGGCTTAGTGATGTTACAAAACTTCTGTCTGTGAACTCAGAAATGACCTCATGTTAAAGGGAAGTCTTTAACTTTATTGTTTATGTTTTTTTAATAACATTTTCTTATTAAAGCGTAAGAGTGAGTTCCCACACTGACTGACCAGTGGAACAGAACGCTATGAATCAGGCCCTATGGTGGTTCTCTGTCTTCAATCTTCCCCTCTACTGGTTTGGGACCATCCGTGAGTGGAATTTAATTTGGCCCATTCCCAAGCATTTTATCATTTGAAGAGGCAATTGCAGAACTGTGGAGTGTTCAGATCACTCTTCAAACCGGAAACATTTGTCAGTGTGCATGACTTGACACTATAGGTGGATCTCCATCAGTTTTAAGCACATTTTCCATTTGCAATAAAAAAAAAACCCTGAATGAACACCAGATACTGAACACGACAATATTCTAAATCTCTATCACATCTCTATATTAATTTCTGTGCTTTATGATTCCTTAATACATGAAACATAAATGCCACATTTCAGATGTGTTTTCTACATTGTTTTTACCATTTAAGATTTGACTGGTAATTTTTATTGTGCATCTTGTTGCACCATCTGGTTTTAATGGCACCTGACGGCAGAATTATTACCACCAGTTGTTTATCTTGATGAAATGACCCCTAATACTCACAGTTTGCTTTTTTTTTTTGCAAAATTCATCAACATTCAGTTAAAAATGTCACAACTACTAAATGCAGTCAGTAGTTCCCTCTCCATGCTACTAGCTGCTGTATTAAAAATCCCTGGTAGCCATCACGCTTAGCCCCATCCACAACCAATACAAGCACACACAGAAACGTAATGAGCTGAGACTTATTGAAAATCAATTTTATAGCTGCTTTCTCTGCTCTCTTTATGTTCTGCTCTAACAGTATAGTCATTGCCAAAATTGCCCACAGCACAAGAGGAGTGGGGAGAAAGGGTTTGATGGACAAATTGAACTCACATTTACAGTTCAGGTGGAGTAAGCATACTGTATGTGTACTCGGATGTTCTGCAGCTTCATAGAGATTCTGTGGCTCTGTCTGTTGATTCAGTTGTTAATTCAGGTTGCTCTGGCTTTAAAAAAAAATAATTTTCAGCCTTCTACTTTCTATAGACAAAGTATCTGCAAATGTCTTGACCGGACTCAGTACATTTATACTAAGGCTGCTCCTTTGTCAAAATCGGGTTGACATAATTAATTTGAATTACTATAATACAAAAGCAACCCACTTACCCCATTGTGAAAGGTGTTGTGACTGCAGTACACTGGATTGTGCTCCCCAGTGTTCCAGATTGTGAATGGACCCTGCTTCACATTCACTTCATGCAGAGTTCAGTCAGACTGAGGAGAGAGCAGAGAAGGAGGGATGCTGCTTTGCTGTGGTTAGTTAAAGGGCATTAGCATGTGGTAATAACAACGAGTTGATTAAAAACAGTATCATTTTAACATGTGGAGTGTTTTGTTAGCATGCTAGCCATGTTAACTTCCACATTTCATATTCACAACCCTGCCTAGCCATGCTATTTTTTCCACTTGCTTTGTGCTCAAGCACACAAGTAAATTTTGAAATTCAGTCGGATCAACCTATTCTAATTCTAACATGGGCAGCAAGTGACTGAGCTGACATATGTGGTACTGGGACAGTTTTATGACGTTATTATTGTGAAAATATTTTCCAAAATGGATTTCTGGAGAAAAAAGGTCACACTGGAGGTCTTGCGTGTTTGCCAGTTAATCTGTGTCATGCAGGAAGAAAACACTGCCATTTGTACTGCGGAAGTTAATCCACAAATAAATGAATTCAAGGGGGGAAAACATGTTTGTCTGGAAATCTTGGAGCATTTGGTGGAGCGCTTTTTTTTTGTTTTTGTTTTGTTTTTGTGTGTGTTCCTACTCAACAGTTGACAGTAGCAGGGTTTGTTACCTTTCTCTTCTTTTGTCTTCCACATCTCTGTCATATGCATCAGCTGGCTGGTAAAGCTGATGATGGACATACTCAAACTCATACCACATATAATACACACACTTTTTTGTCATAACACCTTATCATTATCCGTTTGATCATAAAATTGGAAAACTGATACCAGTATTCTAGAATTAGACTTTTCATTTGTTAAATGAATGTATAAGCACCTAGCTCGACTTGCATCTGATTAGCCAGTGAGGCAGTCCAACTCTCCCATCTCCTGACTGTCATTACCACATATGTAGGCCACTAACGTTGACTGCGCCCACTCATGTAAGTACAGATACAGTGTGACATGCATGGTGCATTTAACATATTGCATCACATATTTGTTAAGAGCATTAATGTTGACAAGCGCGTGTTTTGGTGGGTCGTGGTGCAGCTGCTCAACCAGGCCATTCAGCTTTGAAATGTAACTTACCTGCACTCGATATATGTCCCTGAACGCCTCACATACCCTACATGTTAATAGCACTCACGTTCAGTTCACTGTTCACTGACAGTATGAACGGTGCTCTTGCATGTTCATGCACAACACTGGAAAATGTTGTACATCAGCTTGTTGTGTTTATGTAAAGGCATTTCATTAGACATTTAGAAATGGAACAAACTAATTTAGATTTCCAATTCAAATTAGTGTAGGTGCCAAGTGCAAACACCAGTAATAATAAATCTGTGTTTCCCTTGGTGAAAAAAAAAATTTGCTTGGCAGCAAACTGTTATATTGATCCACACATCTATCACTCTTATATTTTGTCCTGTAAGCCATGATACTGTATCTAGAAACAGCTCAGCCCTGCAGGAGGTTTCTGGATTTCAGCTGAGTAAGAATAGGCCATGAACCAGACCTCTGGCGATCAGCTTAATGGACTTGAGTATCCATGTGTGGTCAGCTTTCTTTTTCCACTCACAGGAAATTTTCAATTTGCTCCACTTTCCTCTTCCAAGGCAATAAAGTCACAATCAGCAATTTAGAGACACTGAACCTATTTACGGTATATCTTCTATAGCTTTTACAGCTTTTATGATTTTACATTAAAACATTTCTTACAATGAAGTTGACAACAATTTATCTGCCATAATCACATTTTTGCCCCTAACCTGAACCAGTGTAATTGCTGTGCACATATATTGTAAATAGAATTAAACATTGAAAAGCAAAATGAAACATAAACCAAGGTTGTGCAGCAATACTAAAAATTATTATTGACTATGACTATTGTTGACTTATTTATCCAACTTTAGATTTTTGTTTTGTTCTTATTGTGTTTTTGGTATTTTTGTTGATTGTATTAGTATTGGTGTGGATTTATTCCTGATTGTGGCTCTTTCCTTTCCTTTTGAGCAGCAGCTATAACAAGGCAAAACAATTCCCCTTTTTTCTTTTTTCCCCAGTTTCTTTAATCAAAATTTTTAATCTTTGAATTTCATCCCCATATCGGAAGGAGAGCCACGGGGTAAGCGCAGTAAAATCTTGCCACACATAATGCATTTTTTTTATTTTGTTTGGATGTTTGGAGGAAATAAGACAACATGGGAGGGTCACGTGAGAGTGACAATAAGGTCTCTCATGTGCATTTCGGTCAAAAATAACTTACAAAACAAATTACAAAAATATCGCATCATGCCCTGTATCAGAAAAAGGAATAATATTTGTTTTGTTTTTTTTAAACTAACAAGCTACATGTAATGTCTGTAAAAGAGTCAATCCCTTCCCCTTTGAACACACTAAGCAGTGTTTGGAGAGCATATGCCAGAGTGTGTCTTTAACCGTGTCCTACTAGGTTCTTTGTATTGATTGTGGAGGAGGCATTAGTTCTCTGGTTATTAATAGCCTGAGGAGGGAAGTCTAATGGGAGCTCTACTTCCTCCAACTGGTTTATTCATAGCAGGATCATTACTCCCATAATTGACCCCCTTCCCGCTTGTCTGTCTGAGTGACACACTATGAAACACAGTGTGCCCCTCTGTGTGTGTGTGTGTTGTGTCTTTTGCTGTCTTTATCCACCTCTTTCACACACACATACGGGGGAATGAATGCATTCATGTGACTCAAACTAACACACACCTTTCCTTCCTTCTGTGTGTCCGTAGAATTTATACTTGAATGTTTTTATACTTTAATGTGTTTCAGTGTTTTCTGCTCATTCTTGTGTGTGTGTTTCTCTCTCTTCTCTGTATGGGATCTCCACTACTTCTGCTCTCCCCCATATCCAATATTCTGGCAAGAAGCTGGCCTGATCACCTCTTCGACCTGAGCATACATCCCTTGAGGAGACAAATTATTCATAAACCGTTTCCTATCTTTCTAGATATGCTTTCAGAAAGCTTTTCCATGTCCACCATTTAAGATGCATTAAGGGTGAGCTCCGACTGGATGTGTATACATGTGCGTATGCAGAATATCTCAGCTGCCTGAGAGATGTGTCTTGACTAAAGAACACAGGCTTCCTTTCCAGCATATGTACATATTGCAGTAGTGTACACAGAATTGCATCTGTCTTTCTCTCTGTCTCCGTTTGTTTCTTGTACCCGACTGACCTACAACTCCTTACTTCTTGCTTTTGAGCAGAAAAGCTGCAGCAGCAACCTGCCTGCATAGGAATGATACACGTTCCTCTGCCTCAGTTATTCTGTTTTTTTCTATTTATATCAGCAGATGAAACTGTTCTTTTAATACAAATGAATATTCAGTTCCATCTGCCCAGTGCAGGTCCTCTCTGCCCACACATATCCTGTTGTAAAGCACAGCATCCAATAGCTTCCTGTCCTGAGGCACAACTTGACACAAGTGTACAGCAGTAAACTGGTGTTTAGCGATTCACAGTGTTTGTGTTGATTTAAAAAAAAACAACAACATAATGTCCAGATGGGGCAGGTGGGTGTGGCAGGAAGTAGAATGATAGGAGAGTTAGTGGAGATGGCAAAGGCAAAGAAGGAATGAATAATGAATGAACTATAGTTGTTTGTTCTTGTCAGTACAAGAGAAAAATGCCAAAGTCTGACAGCTGCTGGGAGTGGAGAGGATGAAAAAAACTGAAAAATAGTGCTGGTCTGATGTGTCATATCATAATGACAGTATTAATTGGATATGTCATTTGCATCTGGACACAAAATCCCTTTGATAAAAGGCGACTGTGGCTCCCAGAGCAGTTTCTTTTTCTGGAAGCATTTGTGATGGTGAAGCTTCAAGGTTTATTTTTGGCCTTGGAAAAAAAAACTCTTATCACAGGGTGAACTTATGTTTTTGTTGTTGTTGTTGTTTCCAGGATTTTAAGCCACACTTGTAGTTCTTCATCATAGATTCTTCATGGGGGCTGTTCAGCTGTCAGAGAGAAAATTTCTTTGTAATCATGTAAGAATGGAATTGTGTGATACTGAATAAATTATATGTGACAGCCTTTATTAGTGTTGCAACTCTTTACATTTTTAACTTTTTTTTTAAGCAGTACATATTGTACTGCTTAAATAAAAATTAGCATACTGCTCCCTGATTCTCTTAACAAATGAAAGTGTATAAACTGTCATTACATTATGGTTAAAATGTTACTCAACTCAAATCGTTGCTGTGATATCATTTTATTTCCATAGCACCTTTTTTAATTGAGAAAAAAAATGTGGCTATAAATTTATATATATTTATGTGGCATTTCATCAATGCATGGAAGTTTTGTTTGCTGTGTTTGGCAAACACTTGCATGGTTGTGCCAGGTCTTTGCAAACATAAGATAACATAATAGACAGGAATGCAAACTGTGGAGAATAAAAACACAGAAAAAGCATTTTAGATTCAAATTAATTTAGGTATTTTAATTATAAGAGGTTATGTTAGGCTGTTGTAGATATACTTTTATGAGGTTCAGTATCAGGTTACAGATGCTAAAAGCTTGAGGTGAACACGTGTTTGTATGTTGGCTGGTAATGAAATGCCCAGGTTTCAGTCTGGCCAGCTGGCTTTGTTCTCATGGGATTTTCCTAAATAATAAAGCATCTGATATTGATCATTGTGGAAATCCACAACTGGCCAGGAAACATTTTTACAACCTGTCCCAGTATGTTGCAGGATTCTTGGCTAGCATGGTGTCTAACAGGATGATGCTGTTCCAATTGTACCTAGGCAGGAGGAGGAATCAACCTCCTATTGAGGTCAGAGCCCAGGACTTCATCCCAGCAGAGATTGTGAGGAATGAACTCAAGAATGCCTCTCGCACCAGACGTCCTAAGAACATGGCTGAGCTAAAGTAGTTCTGTAAGGAAGAATGATCCAAAGTTCTTCCTGGACATTGTGCAGGTCAAATCTACCGCTACAGGAAGTACTTGCTTGAGGTTATTCCATTCAAAGGTGGTTCAACCAGTTATTAAAAAACTGTTTCACTTACTTTTTCCACCATCACTTTGTACCTTAATAGATTTGTTGAGTAAAGACAAAAAGGTCATTGAAAAAGACTGTTTGTGTTTTATCACCTTAGGTATATTGTATTTGTTGATATTTGTGACTTTGGTGAAGATCAGATCACATTTAATGACCAATTTATGCAGAAAACCAGGAAATTAAAATGGTTCAATTACTTTTTCTTGCCACTGTGTGTCTATAATCTGTGTTTGAGCGTTTTCCAAAAGAATATTGTATATGTGAAGGTGGAGTGTTTCTGCTGTTTTCAACCTCTGGTTATAGATATTTCCTGTCAGGAATAAGGAAGTTGGTTTTGTTGCTTTGTTTTAGTGTTTTTTTTTGTGTTTGTCCTCTCTCACCTGTTTATGTAATTGATACACTCACAGACACATAGAGGGTAGAAAAATTTGGAAACCGGATTTGTTTTTTCCATTTTCTTCCCGTAAGATTTCCCTCTAAAGCACTTCCTTGTGTATGTATGAGATGTATGTGTGTATGAGTACATAAACACACACACACACACACAACACATGCATCCATGAACAGGTGGGTATACACCCACAGATGTTCATATTCAAACAAACACACACATACACACATGCCTTCCTTCCTACCGAGTCAACAAGTCTTTGGTGACTTTGGTGTTGATGAAAAAAGGAAACAAAACCACTGCCAGTTTCCCTCCAAGCTCCCACTCAGGATGTGACAGCAAGGGACCATTTTCCTGTGTACACACACACAGAAAATGTCAGCATGAGTGGCCATTAACCTCCGAGCCCATTCATAAAAATACAGCAGCTCAGTTTCCACAACATGTTTGTGTAACACGGGTTACAGGATGGATTTTACAGCAAACACAAGTCATGCCTTTTGCACTACTTCCCCCCTTCAAGTTGAATAAACAAATGATGCAGCAGGGTTACCGAGTTCTTAGTTTCATGTGTTTTTTATTTATTTCTGGATTCTGTGTTTCTGGATTCTGTGCATGTCAGTGAGTGTTTTCAAAACATATCTCAAGTGACAAACATAAACCAAACAGGAGACTGAAAGTATTTACCTAACTAGTCTGAATTTGTATAAAGGCTTACAGCTCCTCCGAATTACCATGCCAAAAGATGGGACCAAAATCCCCTTTAGGTCCTGTCCTGTTATAGAAATGAAAATTTACATCAGATTCAGTAACTTTTACATAACATAACATTTGTATGGTGGCACTATACAAAAATTATCACCAATTACTATATAATATTTACTCTCGATAGATCACCTGCCAGCTACCAGTGTTTGCACAATATAAAGTAGAGATTGAGATATTTTATTAGATAAGTCACAAGTTTTATCAGGTGATAAGAGTAGATGAACAAGCTGAAAATCACCAAAGCCATGGGGATTCAGCACGAATGCCTCTACAACATCTGTGCACGACAACTAGTATAATAGTTGTAGAGACATTTCGCTTAAAACCATCACTACCAAACCCACCATGGTACTAAAGTCATTAAGTCAAAGTTAGTAGAATCTGTCGTCTGGGAACCATGAATATCTTTATAAAATGCATTCCATTCAGTAGTTGTTGCGATGGTGAACAGACAAATGGATACTGCTGTTCCTAAGGCCATAGTGGGCAGAGGGTTTTACAGTCTTGACTTTCAACTATTTAAAAATTGTTGCTTTTTTACTGCCATTTAGTTGTCTTAACGTACTGTATAGAAGTTTTCATAGAAATTATTGTGAATTACTTTTCATTAAAGTCCTCAATTTAAAAAAATGGTCTGGTTTCATCCATTTAACAACCTCTTCACCTCATCTGCACTCTCTAAAACCTTTATTTACTCTTCTTCCTCCCTCTGTCCTATCTAACATCCCCGTTCTTCCTTTTCGCGCCCCTTCCCTGCTTTTTCACACCTGAAACTCAGAGAGCAGAGCATTAGGAAGGAGGAGATGTAAAGAGATGAGGCGAGGTTGGTGGGGGCGTGTTGCTACCATTTTACAGCTATTGCAGAGGGAAAAGGGCGTTAGGAGTGTGTTTTTGTCTGTGAGAAAGAGAGGGGAAAAAAGACACAGTGTGAAATCATGGAGCAGAGCTATTTTTAACTTGCTCTGGCAGCAGCCTGATAGGGCAAGTCTATATATAGCGAGGGAGAGGCAGCTCGGGTAACTGTGTGTGTGTGCGTGAGCGCGCACATTGAGAAGCCATTCAGGGTGACTGTGATGCTGTTCCAGCTGTAACCAAGATACTCCTAAAATACAAACACGCACACTAGTGATGGTCACCAGTACATTCTGTTTAATCCATTCCTTCGACACATCATGACACACAACAGCATAATGTTACCTTTTCTGAACCTGAAATAACACAGCACACAAAATCCAAATGTAAAATGTACTTCATTAAAAGGGACGTATGCGAGAGAAATGCAAAGAAAAGTCTTAAACATAATTCAACATTCATGTAACAATCGTGATTTAACCTGATAATATTTTCTCCACTCTTTACCATGTGTTCTTCTGCTGCAAGCCTCTGTGAACATTTTCTGTGTGATTAACTAGATAGGAACTGAAGCTGTTCCCTCATATCTGCCAATAAATGTGTTTATGAGGTCTATTGTTGCGTTTATAGAAATGACACAACTGGCAGGTGTGTGTGAATGGATGCACATGTCCACATACAAATAGCACAGGAGGTTAGGCACAGGGCAGCTGCCTGTGTGGTCATTTGTTGTTTCAGGTGTTTTGACATACAGATGATGAGAGCATGAAGGTGACAGCTGAACATTTGTCTGGAAACATCAAAGGCAGCTCATACTGTATTAGGTCAGCTGCAATTGTTGTCTTTCTCTCTCACACACAAAAACACACTTATTCGCCACAAAGCAAATCAAGGGCTACAGTAAAATGTAGGCCTCATCTGTCACGTTTCTTGATGCTCTGATCATTGTTAAGAGGACTGAAATTTCTTTTTGAAAGCTGCTCTTATCACAAATATATTTCTTGGCCATTGACTGTAGCTGATCTCAATATCTAATTGCTAAATTTGGTCAATAGTGCTGTATGATTAGGGACTAATCATACAGCACCTTGACCGACATCATCCTATTTCCAACATCAGACTGAAAAGTTCTACTTGCAGCCTGATGATTGCAGATTGATGCTTACATCCCCCAGGGGATGACCCTTTGCCAATAAGCATTTTTTCAAGATTTCTTTAAGTGTCACCTTAACATACTGTGCTCTCAGTACTAACAAGGTCTCATAGAGGTAAATCCTTATGATTTTAATAACTGCATGTCCTTTCCTCTAGGACCAACTTTAGTACAATTTAACACATAGGCCCTGATTTACTAAGATCCTAAAAAAGGGAGTACTAACTTGCATGTGCAATCATGAAAGTTGCATTTGTGGCTAATTTGCAAGTGGCCTACTAAGAAAGAAGTGCAAACATGGTGGAGGCAGTCACATTTAAATGAGGATTTTGCGTGTTTCATTGAGAATGACTAGGCTGAATGTAAGAGGAAATTAGATCCAGAGGAATTAAAGCAGTTAGTGGGAGCTGGTGGCGCTGTAGGTCGGGCAGTCGGCATTTGCAAACTGTCTAAGAACCCCAGGGTTGGTGGTTTGCGTGCTGGTCCCAAACCTGGATATATGGGGAGGGTTGCATCAGGAAGGCCATCTGGTGTCAAATCCTTGCCAATTCAAATATGCTGAGGCAGATAATCTGCTGTGGCAACTGTGAAGGGAAGCAGCCTGAAGAAACGTCTTCTTAGCGAGATGGCCTAATAATCACTTTGATGAGCTACAGTAACAAAATCTCAGTATTACAGAAAGAAACAGTTTATAGAAAGATCGCTTCTATGGCTCTTGGGAAACCAGCAACCACATAAAAGTCACATTTGACCTCATTCAGTGCGTCCTGGGTGCACAGAAAGCAGAGTCAGCAGATCATATCGGGGGCATAACGCACGCGCACACAGACACATGTACACATCCTCTCTTGCATCAAGTGAATTAAACATATCACTTACATTTATAAGAGATGCAGGCGAAACCTTCTAAAAACAGTGTTGTTCAACTCAGTTGTGTGTTGATTTTCGGGTTAAGTCCTTCAGCTCAGTACATGTAATTAGTACATGCAAACCTTTAGTAAATCACGGCCATACAGTGTACTCTGTATTGCAACTACTGGCAGCTAAATCAGTAGCATGTATAATCCTACAAACACATCTTGGGGGCCCAATAAACAGCCTCTCATGAACTCAGGAGGCTTTAGAGTATAATCTAGAACCATAGTTAACTCACAAATAAGTCTCCATTAAACTTTACATGCACATGATGGCGGCACAAATGAAAATCTCTGTGGGCACAGAATATTTGCAAGTGGTTTAATGTCAACTCTCTCCCTGTTTTAAGATATACACTATTTCTAGGTAAATACTGGGGCATTAATCATATAGCAGATGGCTACTGTGTGCATGTGTGTATGTGTATGCAAGCAGCAAAAGGAAATGCCATGGCTGAATATCAAATAACAGCCTTTCTGACACTGGCCTTTATATATGTGCTCCAAAGGTCTCGCTCCTCTGCTATATCGCGCCCTCATTATTTATTCATTGCCAGGAGTTAAACCATGAATGTTTGCCTTTATATATACAGTATATATAACTTTACCCCCAAACTAAAATAAACAGTAGAAAACATTTAACAAGAGTTTGTGGCGTTATTAAGATTTCATCAGAACTGCAAGACTGGACTACAGACTAGGGTGAGAAAGAGCGGATTTGTATGAAAGTAGGGAGATGATCTCTGGCCTCATGTGTTGCACGATCGTTGCTCCTTAAATCTGTAGATGAGCCAGTCACCGCAAGATCATAAGCTGCTAAACCAACTGCCTCCATGCAAAGTCACATCTATTTACACACATGCACACACTCACACCTGATGCACAATGTAAAGACTTCATTGATACAGCCAACAACTGGCTACCAATTTGCCAACACAACAGCCATGGCCATAACATCATTTGCGTGCCTCCTTTACTGTAACATGTGGCTGAATTCAGATCATCCTAGCATAAAGGAGAATCGCCACGGGCAGCCAATCTGCTGTTTCTTCTGCATTGTGTTCTGCATGTGATACGGTGCCTTCCAGCTGAGTGGCTAAAGAGATAAGCAGCATTCACACACATGCATGCACACAGTCATGTGAACACATCAAAAAGACTGAGAAATACATCTGTGCAAGGTAGATAAGACTACTGGTGAACAGGAGCCCTGTGAATGTATGTGATAGGTTTTTCTCTTTTTCGCTCTGACTACACTTTCGCATTTGACGAGAATTCCTGTTGATGTGACACTTCCTCCCGTAGCTTTTTAAAGCTCCACAGTGGCACTCACACCTCTGAAAGAGTGCTGCACATTTAGCCACCCAGCCATTGCGTGGCGTGCCCATGTATTTAACACACACTGGTATGGGTGCCCTCTCCATCACGCATAGCAGGCACTCTCAGTTACTTGCCTGAAGAATCACTTGAGTGTGCATGCAAGCAGCTCTTTAGTACAAGGAGTTTGGCATACATTTGCTCACGCACTGGAGTTTCTCTAATTTCTCTACACATGCAAACACAGAAACACACACATTCAGGCATAAGGACAAATATCCACACATTAATTAAGAATGCATTTACATGCAAACAACATAAGCATGCATGCTTTATTTTCTTCCACCCTGTCCCTAAGTTTTTGTTTTTATAAATGCACTAAGATTCAAAATCAAGCTCAGAGTCCACAAGACACTCTCTTATCCGGTGCATTCCTCAAAATTGCATGTGTGCACACAGAATCAAAATCTATGGAGAAACATTGGCCTGGTTGAGATGGAATGTAATCAAGAAGCTGAATTGTAAAAGCACATTTTAATCTTGAGAGTAAAGCTGAAACAGAAAAAAATCTAACTGAGCAAAGCAGCAACAATTATTTTAAGTGTGACTCTAAAATCACCCCAACTGAGATATTAAATATGCAACTATGTATGTTTTAAGCATTGTTAAAAGACTAAAAATATTTAATAAGAAAATCCAGCCAATGTTGCAGGTAGGCTAGAAATTTAAGCTGTTAAGAATTATTTATGTACTTCATGGAATATATATTGAATAAATATCTTTAGCAACACACTTATTTAGTTACACAAGACTGCTCAATATTTATTACATGCTCTAAAACTATCCCAGATTGGGATGTGAGGCAGCTTATTTTAATAAACCTGAACATTTGCATAGGCAAATATCTCTAGAACATAAAAGAGCCTCAAAGCCTCAAACCTCCTTCTCTGAGTCGAGGGCCCACAAACCCCTCAGCAGTCATCCTGAATCACACGCTACACGGCCATCACACACCGGGGAATTGTGTGCGCCTGGGTGTGCATCCATTTGTGCACATTTGAATGTACACATTTTAATTTGTGGGTGTATCTGTGTGAATGTGTGAACACCACCTCTTGCTCCCCCCCATCTCTTTTCCCGTAAGATCAGCGCATGTGGTCTAGGGTGGTTAGAGGGGGAAAACCTCATGTGCCTCTTCAGTGAATGAGGAGTAGGGGAACCACCAGCACCGTCATCATTTTCAAAGAGAGAAGGAGGGGGAGGGGGCAGTGAATGAGAGCAAGTATTGATGATAAGGAGTAAAAGAGAACAAATTAATTTACTGTACCTTAACTTTTTTATTGTCTCTGATGCTAATGTTATCTTATTTGTGGTAGTGTTTTGCTGGAAACATGTTAAGAACCTTCATTTGTTTTAAATTCATTTAAAACTAATGGATTTTTAAAACTTTCAAAATTAAAACAAATTATTTCAAATCTTTTGGATTATATAACAGTTTAATGTATGTTCCTCTTTATCTATATAAAAATATGTATTTAGAAATGCATGCAGTAATGGCACATTTCCATTGCGTTTAAAAAACCAGCTCCTACTAGTCACGTAATGGTAGTAGCTGCAAATGTGCATTCATTCATGTTGTAAATTTTTTTCTTTAAACTCAGTTAAGGTTAGTGCTACATTTGGATGGAAATCTACTTATAGCTAATTCTGCCCTCTGAGCTGATGGGAAGGATTTTTTTCACACATTACTACAAAAACAACATTTGGGTTCCTCATTTGCTCTAAAAAATCCTAGTTTTCAAATACACAGATACCGATTTATTGTAAGTGTTATCTCATGCAGTGATTCTGCAAGGAGAATGGCTACCATTTTGGTAAATGGTAAATAACAAGTGAAATATCCAGATAAAAATAAATAAAAAGCAGACCATGCCTGATTTTATATAAAGCAGATTTTATAACATTTTGGAACAAGTTAGCTGGGCTCTAATAACATAGTTAAAGGTTAAATGACTGGGTTTAGATCCTGGATTTAGAAAACTGAAAAGGGAAGGAAAAGTGGGAGGATGAAGGATATGGAAGTAATTTAAAAATAGGTGGAAGAGGAAAGATTTGATGCAGGTTATAAGGCCGGGTAAGCAACAAGGGACAGAAAAACCAAGGCAGAGTTGGGGGGAGGGTAGAAGAAGAGGAAGATGGAGGGATGGAAGAATGGAGAGGGAAGGGGATGGAAAGAAAGAGAAAGAGAGAGAGAGGAGGAACCAGGAAGGAGGAGGAAGGGAAGGAATGGTACACCCGCTGCTGCCAAGTTATAATTGCCTCAATTAGCTGATAGGGCTGCCAGAGCAACAGCATTTGAGTCGTTGCTATGGTGACGGGGGTGCAGCGTCTTCCCCAAGGGGTGAGGGGAAAGAGCTGGGGAAGCTGATGACGATGGCATTAAGAGGGGAGGGGTCGCAGTGCGAGAGGAGAGATGGTTCAGAGAGTGCATGGTACTAAAGAGTGAAGATGGAGAGAAGAGGTGCGAAAAGAAACTGATGGAGTGGTGGATGAGGTGAAGAGAAAAGAAAGGTGATGGAAGTGAAGAAACAGTGCTGTAAAAATGGCTGAAGGAATGAGTAAGGGGTTGTGTGTGATGCGACTGACAATGATGAAAACCATTATAAAGAGAAAGCACACAGACGCAAAATAGCTAGAAAAGAATAGGAGAAACAGAAAAGATGAATGGAGATGGTCAAAAGGATATCGAGGAGAAAGTCGAGAGAAATTGGAGAAAATGAAAGATTTAGATGGAAAAAATGAAAAGACTGATTTGAAATGAAAGTGACGAGGAGAGCAGTAGATAAAAGGGAAGAGAAGAAGAGGTGAATGGCTGGAGAAACCAGTCAATAAAAGCAAAAAGTGTGGGAGTTGACACAAATAAAAATGGGCATATTGACTCAAGACAGAGGGAGAAAATGGTGGAAAATGTTGAGAATGAAGGGAGGGAGCAAAAAAATAGGAAGTAAACTGAGATACTTGAAGACAGAGAAATAAATGCTGCAGTAGTCTGAAGTGTGGATGGATATAGGGACTGAAGAATAGTGCAGCAAACCTTTATTGTTCTATATTGCTTCCTTTATTTTCCTCTATGTAAAGGCTAGGTGTAGGACTTTGCTGTAGTTCAGCTCTATGGAGAGAAATTAGTTTCACTACTATCACCAAATGCATGTTGCCGCAAATAACATGATTTACAGATGTGTAGGCGAATGTACGAATAAATTATGAGTTTCACAAACGCATTTTCCTATTCACAAATGATTGCAAGCTAATTTGAATAAATCTTCAAATTAGCAATCAGTACCTAAACGCAACATGCATTTGTGGATCAGAAGATGAGAACATTACATGTGTGAAAGACTCTACAGCGAGCTTGTGAGCATTTGCTTCACGTTTAAGCTAAATGCTAATATTAACTTGCTAGACAAACACTCAGTGATGGTGCTAACACAATGATGTTGGAGCAAAGAAGAAATTTCTGGCACAAGTTCATATACTGTCAAGGTGCATGGATGAGGAAAAGCAAACAGACTTTATTCATCTTTTTTTATTCTTATTGATCTAGAAGGTTTTTTTGTAGGACAACTCAAGCTAATGGTTTGGTCCTTTGGATTAGGACCAAAGTGCAATGAAAGTTATTCTCTGAAGACGGTAAATGTCTATACTAAATTTTATGGCTGTTGAGATATTCTAGTCTCTATCGTGTATGTGTGGACAGACACGTTTTGATGTTCTCACTGAGTAACAGAGATACATTCTTGGTTCCTTGGTGCAGAGTTTCACACCTTAAAACCTTTTTTCACATTCAACTGCTGAAGGAGGAAAATGTCTTTGAGCTCAGCTCAGATGAGTTTTAAGACGTGGACGCACAAGATGATTTTGTGACATCACAAGCCAATGTTGTGGAAACCTGAAGCACCGCACACAAGCACAGAATATCAGTGGAGGTCACGGTTATCCAAAAGTTAGTGGCAACTGGATTTGCTTTAGGTTCTTAAAGATGTTTTATCTCTTATCTCTTATCTTTTTTAGATATTTTACTGGGAGTCCCAGGTGTGTATTGTTCATAGATGATGTCAGATGGGACAATGATCCACATCTGACCTCAAGAACCCTCAAGGTGTTAATGACTCACAGAGGTCAAATACCTGAAAGGCAGATATTTCAACATAAGGACAATCAGACTAACTCTAGGCCCTGCATGATAGCTGCCACTAGAGCTGAATGAGGAAAGAACTTCACTTTCAAAAGCAAATTCCGCAACACAGGTCCCCAGACACTAGATTAGAAAAGAGTGGACAGATGGCGAAACAGGAGAGGAGAGTGAACCAGGGTGTGGAGTGTATGATGTGATCTTGAGGGGCTTCTTATTTGGCTCAATTCTCTTCTAGTGTAATTGGCTAACGGGGACCTCGATCAGCAGCCTGAAGAGCAATCTATCACCTTTCTCAATCTGGCATAAGATGGACGACGACGATCAGTCTTAAGTCCAGCCGCTATGTATTTTGGTCTTTTTCTGTGCATTTCTCTTTTGTGTGTGCCCACCTTCCCCCCATGCATTATCTATGGTATATGCATGTGTTTATGCATGTTTTTCTCTGCACATGTGTTTACAGTTCATACATGTCTATCCACTGTCAAATAGTAGGTTTGCCACCACCATCATCACATAATCACTGAATTTTCAATCATGTCAGGGAGAGCAGACTTCAGATGGTGAGTAGGCAAATATAAACATGCTCATTCCATTTATATTCATGAAAGGCCATCTTTTCACAGCGGACAGGGTCTTTCGCTCTGTTGGTCGTGTGATTTATCGCCCCACCACGCCTGAAGGTTTATATATATATGTGCACAGGAGAAAGCAGAGTGCAGAGCGCTGAGCGGGCATATACTTGCAGAGCAGTGATGAGCTGTTCATTCATTTTACACACATACACCCATCCAGCAGCCTGCCACACCCAAATTGAGATGGAATTATGTGTGGTTTCCCCCACTCTGGTAGCTCCAAAAGATATAATTGAACCATAACATCTTCCTTTGATTGACTACACATAATAAGTGTGAGGAACCAGTCTGCGTGTGCTTCTCTCCATATCTGAAGTCAGATGATTACAGTGACAGGTGCACCTGATGTAGATCAGGTGGCACATTAACTTAATGCCAGTTAAGCCTTCCTGCTCATGCTCAGCCAATCAGAATAGCTCTGGTTCATATTCAATCCTAGATCAGATTTGCCCCAGATATAAAATGTGACATGATGTTAAAAAGTATAAATTACAATATCACTGCTCATGCACATACATAGGCAGAAAATACACACAAACGTACGTCTGTAGGACTTAGAGCAGTTATGCTTCACTTTACACCCTGTCATGCACTAACTGGTGTAACTGTGATTTCATATCAGCAATCCTAAAACCACAATTTCTCCATGTTTCATAAAATACAAAGCAGTATTGCTTTGGATACCTTTGATGATATCAGAATTACAGTAAACAGTCATCAAATACAGCAAATGGGAACCAAAAAATGTATTTTTAAGCTGCTTATCTTTCAGTTTTAGACTTAACAAAGCAGAAAAAAATATTGCAATAAGGGCCTTTGCATTGACTGTTTCCTTTAGCTTCACCTGCGGATAGAGAAAAATAATCTCAAATGACAAGAATGTGAATTGTGATGCAGTGAAGTCATTGTAACCCAGACTTTCACAGGGCAGCAAGAGGAGTCCATCTTCTCTGTTATTTTGTTTTATTAGAAAAACTGACAGTACACTGTGTTCCTGAGGAATGTTAGTTATTCTCACAGAAAACGTGTAACACTGTATTCAGACTGTTCTTATTTTAAGAGATACTAGAGCCAATGAGTCCTTTGTGTAGAATGTTGAAAGTGAGAATTGAGATGAAAAGCAAACTGTCTCATAGGCCAAATATTTAACAGTGATTCTTAATAGGAAGCATCAACAAAGAGGTGCAGAAAATAGAACATTTCTCATTTCTTTAGGATTTCAAAATGAAATCATATCTCAAGTGGAAGGTGGGTATTTGAGAAGTTTGGAATTCATTTCCACATTCATGATTTATTATTATAATGACTTTGAAATGTATTCCCAGAGCTGTAGTATTTTTAAAAACAAACTCAGCTGCCACACTGTCAAGCTATCAAATGACATTAAGATGTGTGGACATGCATATCTGGTCTACAGATAACCTCCGAGAAAGGTGAATGTTACAAAGAGAGAGTGGGCTTCTGGTGAGATAAAATCAAATCAACGCTTTGTGTTCATATGTGGCCATCAACGTACAACCATCTTTTTAAAACACAGCAGACAAGGATACAGTTGACACCTTCCAGGTCTCTGATGTACACAAGAATAGTTCAAACAACAGGGAAATTTAATTCTGTTTTGTGCTTCTAATGCATTAGAATGATTGATTTTGCAGGGAATGGAAACGGGTGAAAAATGACATTCTGAGGTTGTCGGCAACCTCAAGTGTGCTGTTGTGAAAAATGGGCTATTGTCAGCAAACGGACCAGATACTTGTGTGTCATTGGGTATGATGAATGAGCACCCAGGTTCATTTTATCTTCAATTTTGCTATACTGCCAGTAGTATGATAAAATATCTGAAGGCGTGAATCAAACAGTACATGAAGTGGTTACTCAAGTTGTAACGTCACACTGTAGAGCAGAATATAAAATAAATTCATCAGGACATACAGAACTTGTACTTTCTACACTAAAATGCAGCATAAACTAGTGTTCCTCTGTGCTCAAGACAGCATGCAAACAACATGCACACACAGGCACAAACACACACATCTAACAGGGATGAAGTGTGACACCAGTCAGTGAGAGGGGAGCTGACACACAGAAAAAAAAACATCACTCCGGCTTCATACACACATGGGCCCATGCACATGTGCGTGCTCACAGAGACTCCTCGATTCCCTGCTAGGGGCAGAGCGTGTGAGCCTCTGTTAAAGCTGAGCTGTCAGATTCGCCCCTACCACACACTCTATTTCCATTTTATCACTCCACTCTGCTGCTCTTTTCCTCTACCTCTCTCTCGCCCACACGCACTCTGATACACTTTGAAAAACACTCAGAGTCTCATGTACAAAAGCACATCCTCAAAAACACATGCCCACATACTTTCCTTAGCTTCCACATAGGCCTTGCATCCTCTAGCATGCAGGATCTTCAGCTGAAAACACTATATCAGCCTCTTCATCTTTTTTTTTCTGTTGTGTCTGTGAGGCACTTTAGCACCAGCTACCAGCATGCACCAGGCAAAGGTTTGATCTGGGACAACTTCCCAGGCTTCACTTTGGTTCACACAAATTTACTTCCTTTGCCAAGTGTGTTTGTGTTTATATATGTGTGAATTTCTACGTGTGTGTGTGTGTGTGTGTGTGTGTGTTTCTATGTTTAAACACAGACAAGGATGGCTTCCTCTGTTAACGGCATCCTCTGTATGGACATGTATGAAGAACAGGTGAGTGTGTTTCTGCAAAACATTTCCCCTTCCTCATTAATCACACGATGCAGGATGGAGCAGATAGTAGCAGATTATCACTGGGGTTAAGCAGAAAGTGTGAGAGAGAGGAGCAGGTGAAGGATCCAACGAAGTGCACTATAAGATCACATCCACATTTCTCTCCCCAGAACTGACATTGGGTCTGCGCAGGAGGTGTAGCGTGATCAGCACATTAACAGCGCAGCCTCAGTCCTCCATCTGTGTTTGAACAGGATGTGTTCAAGCAGAATATTCAGTGTAGGACTCTATTTTGGTAGCAATAATAGAAAAGAAACTTGCTTTAGTTCTTATTTATATGAGTAGTGAACTGTTAATGTAGCCAATAAAAGCTAGGATGAAAAAGACTAAAGCCAGCAAGCTAATTAGGGCTGGAACAATATGTTGAAGTAATTGATTACATCAGTTACTTCATCCCCAATTCTGACAGCTCCTACTCCTGGGCATGTTGAATATGCGTCTTTGTCCCAAAAAGCCCAAGCATAATTGTCTAAAGTGTGGTATTCTTAAAACAGACAGCTAAAAAAATGGTGCTCTGCATGCTTTGTAAAACTGAAACGGCCTAAAATTACCACAGCAGCACAACTGCTGCGCACAAACATCTTGAAAGAAAACGTCCTGTGGGACCTGGACGTCAAAATGAAGAGACAGCAGCAGAAGTATTTCTTACAGTGCGTTTTGTCTGATTGTTGGTTGGTATCAGTGCCTGAGAGTTGTCAGAGTCTCACATTCTTATCAGTTGTGTTTCAGAGAGGAACTAAATGGAAGACTCTCTAAAGCAGATGCTAATGGCTAATATTAACAACACTGCTTTATAGCACATTGACGAGTTGTAAGCAGTTTGCTCATGTGCAGATAAGCCTCTCAAACTAAATTATGTAGATTTCCATTAACACTGTGCTGTGCTCTTTATTCTCAGATTTCCTGTTAAAGAAACTGACAAATGCACTAGCTTTTCTGACAGAAGCTATTGTTATTATTTGTTGATAAGTTAAACAGAGGATTAATGACCTAATAAAAAAATAACTGATACATTAATCAATGCTTTAGTTGTTAATTAAAATAAGAATAATCAATAAAAAAAATTGTTAGTTGCACCAATCTCAACATACAAAAATGTTTGCTTAAGAAATGTTATTTGTGAATAATATATAGTGAATAAGACAAAACCAGCTGAAACTAAATGTTAAATCACCTCATTTAGTATGGTTTAATATTCAGAATTGAAAAATCTGAAAATGGATCAGAGCTGATTCAGTGGCAAGAACCTGCAGCCCTAACCCTACACAAGAAATATATTTAAGAGATTTAGTTAACAGCATTTATCTCCTGCTTTCCATCACATTTATTGTTTGGGAAGTGTTAAAGTAGAACAAAAAGAGTTTACTCCTCATTCCTCATAAACAAATGAATTTAATTAACGCAAATGCTCATTGTGTACAGAGACCAGTGAGGCAATATTTCAGATTAGCTTTGGGTGAATGCCTGTATTCCCAGGCAAATGTTATGTGAGCACTCCACCAGAAATCCCTGTGTGGAGAGGTGGGTATTGAGGAAAGATCAAGTGCCAGCATTTCTTTGTTTCTCCTCTTTAGCAGGTGATGCTCAGGTGTATGGCCCAAGGCAATTAACCCTGCAGTGCATAATGGGCTTACTATAGATTTCTGTGGGATTTTCCTTCCCTCAGGGGGAAAGCCGGTTTTCCACTTGCTCTTTATCATCATTGCAGTTGCGTCTTTCTATTTTCTGGAGCTCTGGTAATCTTCGAGAGACTTTCTGGAAAAAATGACTTGAGACAACAGAATTTTTCACTATGTAGTGAAATCAAATAAATAATCTCACACTCCCAGGAACTTTGTGCTGTCAACCTCGCTACAGTGGTGCTATTGATAGCTATGGGTATGTAGTCAGTAGTTATAGTATTGACAGTACACCACAGTTTCCACAAACAGCTTTAATACAGTCTGTGCATGAAAATAAATAAATAAACTCATACGAAAGGCTGCTACCTCGATGGATACATCTTTAATAGTAAATGCTGCAGAGCTTTGTGTCCTCTCTTGGGGATGCTACACTGGTGACTGTCCTGTATTTACATACATGAATAACCCTTGACACACCACTTGTCTGACAATGTATAATTCACAGATGCACAATCAATTCAATTCAATTCAATTCAGTTGTATTTATATAGCGCCAGATCACAACAAAAGTAATCTCGTGGCACTTTACATTGTAAGGTTTAAGACCTTACAGAATATATGTAAATACAGAATAATGTTGAAAACCCAACAGTCCCACTTGAGCAAGCACTTAGGCGACAGTGGAGAGGAAAACCTCCCTTTAACAGAAGAAACCTCCAGAAGAACCAGGCTCAAGGTGGGTGGTCATCTTGACTGGTTGGGGTGAGTGGACAGAGGAGAGAAAAAAGAACAACAGGCAAATCAAAATCAACAACAAGAAGCAGCAGACAAAACACTAGGCAGGTTGGTAGGGCCAGTAGCTGCACACTGGATATCATACAGCAGTCCCTCATGCAGGGATTCCTGCAGAGAGGTACAGAGAGAGGGGGACAAAGAGGAAGAAGCAGAACTATGGGAAGATACGATGGGGCCTGATGATTAAGTGCTTTGTATGTTAGGAGAAGGATTTTAAATTCTATTCTAGATTTTACAGGGAGCCAATGGAGAGAAGCTA
>JAUMHL010000028.1:4322677-4342008 GCA_032362345.1 Sandelia bainsii
TGGGATCTATCTGATAGATAAGATTTAAACCAGCTTAGTGCTGTTCCTTTAATCCCAATGACATGTTCCAGTCTACGTAATAAATCAATCAACCTTCAATCTCTGAGGACTGCACAAGGAAGTTCATATTTGTGCACAAGGATTAGAAGATGAATCTTCCCCATGTTTAAGTTGCAGCATTTTGATTCCCTTCTCCACTGAGTAAATAATACAAGTTAAGTCGACCCTGAAAGCTGCTTGGCTTTGAACCACTACAGACAGAAAAGAGATGCAGAGAGCCTCAATTATACTTAAAGCTAAGCTACGTCAGTGAACTTGGTAACCATTATGCCTTCTTAACATGTTATCATTGTCACTGTGACCGTGGGAGCTTGCTGTCATTTGGATTCAGCTCAAAGCACCACTGTGCCTCAGTGCAGCATCACTGAGCTGCTAGCGTGGCTGTAGACTCTTTTTCTCATCTTTTTAGTTTGCTTTATCCCTTCTTCTCTCTGTAAACTGATTACTGAATGTTGCAGGAGTAATAGTATCCAGGCTAGTTATAGTAAATGCGACCTATATCTAAGCCAGCAGGGAAACACTGCAACATTAGTTGGGTCAGTATTATCCAGAGTCACAAGCACAATGTACAAAAACATGACATTTTCTTTGTCCACAACGAAATTGCCTGTTACGTCTTTTGTCTCTACCAATGCTTAAAGTCACACCTGTAATTCATTCCTGTGGTAGTTTCACATTGTCACTTAGTCTGTCAGTGACTCTTGACTCATTTACAACATAGTATGCAAGAACATGGCAGTAGGCAATAGCGCCTGGTTGAGGGTGGTATTTGTAACCTATACATAGGTATGTAAATAGCTTCTTTGGTATTTGGACAGGCATCCAGGCAATGATGGTTTATGACCTTGTATACATCATAACCTCTTGTCACTTCCAAACCTGTAAAAGAGTCTTCTTCACTCATAGAGCCAAAGTTAAAATATAGGAGTAACTTAAATGGCTTTATTTATATATTTAAAAAAAGCTCAACTTCCCCTGCTGCTGTGTGTTAAAAGCATAAATTACTTCAATCTTTGTACATCAAACCTTGAGACTGGCACACAGACACACACACAAACAGACACACACACACAGGTAAAGCATTCTGGAAATATTCTTAATAAAAGCATGAATCGTTATCAATGAGTCAGTGTAAGGAAGGTATCCTTGATTCTGAGAGAAGATACAAAATATGTTTTCAGCAAGCAACAGCATGAATTTAATACCTCAGGGTTCATTCAACATAGAGTTTATTGACAAAATCTTTTTTTCCTCCATTCATTCACTCACTGTTCATTCAGTAAAGTACTGCTATTTCAAAATCAAAACTTAGTCCATATCGAACAATCAAAGTTACACAGCTACCACAGTAAAATTAATATCCTCCCCTTATTTAGACCTGGTTAAACTGTAGTAACAGTACTTGCAAATAAAGTTGAACATGTTTTCTTCTCAGCTCAGGGACTAACTTCAACTTGAGTTGGTGAGAAAACTGTCAATAAAACTCTGGTGCAAACCGAACAACTGGATTAAGGCCTTCTGTGAAATTGTGACACTACTGTGCATATTAGCATGCTATCATTTAATAATTTAAACAAAACGTAAAGAATAGAGGGTAAAAGTATAACCTAGATAAAAAAGTGAAAACTCATCTAATTTATCCAACATTTCACACTAAACATCTCTGTCCACATGTTCCTATGGCATCAATCAGCTAACACTGAATATTTTTTGAAAAATTATTTTTTCCCCAACAAATAATCCCAGAAGAAAGAAAATGTATGCAAGCTTTCGATTCTGAACACGCACAAGCAAACAATTGCAAATAAATGATTCCTTCTATCTGTCATGATGTATTCCTAGAAGGAATTTATACAGCTTGTACTCTTCAGATTGATTGATTGATATTTGCATGTTTTCTATTTCCCAGACCTCAGCTCTTATTAGTTGTAGCTATCACGACTGTTTGATCGTGTCAGTGTTGATGGCTTTGTTTCTCCCGTATGCCTACTCTGAAATGATGGACAGTCGAGAAGTGTTTAACTGTGGAAGACTTGTGTGGAAACAATTTGCGATTTAAATTGGAAACAGACTGTGACGGAGAATAGAGAACTGAGGTTAAGGGAGTGGTGGAGCGATCTTAGCCGCAAGGCAAAGCTCTCAATTTAACAGGGTGTCTAAGTTCCCGTAGTCACCTAGTCACAAGTTTTTCAATTCAAGTATTTCAATTCAATTGTTAATTCAGCGTATTTACATAGTGCCAAATCTCAACAAAACTCATCTCAATGCACTTTGCATACATAGTAAGGTAAAGACTCACAGAATTACATAGAAAGACCAACAAATCCCTCGAGCAATCATTAAGGACTAGGTAAAACTAAGCAATAAAAAGGGAGGTACTAAAACTAACTAACAGTATGGTAAATAACTACAGAAAATAATTAAAATAATTAAGCACTATGGTAGGAAGTCATTCCAAAAACTAGACAAAATAATCTGGACTAATAACAGAATGAAGCAGGGCAGAAGCACAGCAAAAAGGTAAGACAAAGGTGGCAATAAGCTAAATCTAGTGAGGCAAACATGAGCATAAGTAGTGTAGGTAATGATGATATTCTGAAGAGACATGGGAGAAACTAAGGAGCAAACGTGGGCTGAAACAACATGAACATATCATTATAAACATGAGGAAATCAAGGAAAAAGCTACAGTGTAAATGTGGTATGATCTACAAAACAGAACTGATCAGAGGTGAGCTAATGACAAAATCCTTAGACTAGTAACCAACCTACTGCAGAACAGAAATAGGCAGAACAACCAAATAACAGGAATCAGGGAAACGTTCTGGATCACAAAAAGCACTAGGCAGTGGTGGAAAGAAAAAACTCTATTTAACGGAAGAACCCTCCAGCAAACCCAGGCTCAGGTCCACCAGGGTGGACGGCCATCTGCCTCATCCAGTTGGAGTGAGTGGAAAGTGGAGAGAGAAAAGAACAACAAGCAACCAAAAAAACGGCAAGCATCAGCCAAAACACTGGGCTGGATGGTAGAGTAGTGACTGAAAATGTGAGCTTTCTTCATAGGGTGGCTGGGATCAACTTAGAGATGATGGTGTATGTATAGAGATGGGGTATGAAGTGCAGTAACTTGGAGGGAGCTTGGAGTAGAGTTTTTGCTCCACTGCATCAAAAGGAGCTATTTGAGATGTTTCATCCAACAGGTAGGAGAATCTGAGACAGACCCAGAACACACTGTAAAGATCAGATATGATCTGGCCTGAGAACGCCTGGGAATGCCACTATGACCTGACTTGGGATAAGAGGATGAAAATGCACGGATGGGTGGATAGATGGATGTGTAATAGCCAGGTTTAAAATACCTACCTAACTACATTTTACATTATTCCCAGTAACTTGAGGGATGAGGGGTCCTTTGGCAAGAGCCTCAGTAAAGAGTGTCTATATTTCTTGAGTGAAAGTTAAGATTAAGCTCAGTTAAAATACATACATCAAGATAAGACAAAACTACCAAAAATAGACACAAAAAGACTCTTTTAGTCTAGTGGGTCCAACAAGGCTGGGGGGACTTTTTAGATGTCTGTGCCCAGAGGTCTTTTTCCTTATAATGTCTCCACTTCTCTGTCTTTAACTGTCGTCCCTCTCCCTCCCTGCACCAACCACTCTATTGTCTACTTCTGTCATTTCTATCAATAGGTTAAAGGGGAATTATTCTCAGTATTTTAAGGACCTGACATGCTTCCCAGTATTATGGTGAGGGCACGATTATGAGAGTTCAAAGGTTAAATATTTAACATGGCTGCAGGTATTGATTTGAGAACAAATGCAGAGGTTCAAGGCTTCAGAGCTTCACAAATGTTCACTGAACATCAAACAGAGCTTAGTATTGTCTTAATTATTGTATGAAATAAATATAAGGCTGTTGTGCATAAAATAAAATAAAAGATCACATCATGGCTGGAAATAATGCTTTAAAAAGTTTTATGTCTCTGAGTGACTTTTGTCCTGACAGCAGACTGGGGCGTCTGACAGCCTGCTTTTCAAACCTTTTTAATAAAAGAAATATATAACCTAGATGATCTAAGCTGTCTGTTCTTTTACAACATTCAAGATTTGGAAGGACACATCATGCTGCTAAGTTTGTATTTAACTCTCTCTGATCTCTAGGTCATTATCAAGTATCACAAATATGTTTTTCTGGGAAATGTAATTACAACCCGATTAGGTTTCTGTTAACATAATGGCCATGTTCACAAGTCATATAAATAACAACTCACAAATATGTCAAATATTGACAAATATTTGATCTTGCGATACAATATCCAGATTTGTCTCTCCAACATTACTAACATTTTTTATGGTTGGGTTTAGGCACTCACAGCACTGGGTTAAGGTCAGGGAAAGATTGTGGGCTGGCTTAACAGAGAAAACAACAGCTATTTCACACACAACCAAAACATGATCTTTCTCTAACCCAAACCAAAGTGCTTTTTTGCTCCAGCCTAACCTTGCACAGGACTGTGGACTTGAACACAGGTCAATAGAGGGCGCTGGGGCGCCACCCCACCTGTCTCACATGATGAAGAAGAAGGTAGGAAACACATTTTATGAAAACATGAACATTTAAATAAACGAGCTATACATTATACCCAGTACTCACGGACCGTATAATCTGCATTCAAGTGTTGAAAAAATGTTCTCTTACTTGTTTACCGCGATTGAACGGTCAAGTGACATATTTCCTGTTCCTTTGGGGCGCAAAAATCTTTACCATAGCTGGTGCATGCGCACTGGAACCCCCTCCAATACAAAGTATAGGAGAACCTTGGGGTGCAAAATTTTGCGCGAAAAGCCCGCCCACAAGACTGAAGTCTCAGTTCCAGACCCGGAAATTCAAACAGAAATTCACCGCAGCGCAGATCCGTGCTTTGTTTTCTATTCCCTGCCTCCTCTGTCAGCTGCCAGACAGGTAATACGGATTTAATAAATTTTCCTGATAAAGCGACAAAGCATGAACAGACTGGGAGCGAATATCACTATGCAGCTGAAGGAGAGACTGGCAAAATTTACTTATAAATAGTAAATCACTGGAAACACAGACTGTGTATTTTTACTTCAATTTAATATTTTAAAGTAGTGTTATGCATGAGAATGGTGTATATGTGGCTAGATCGCGTCTGAAAACTGACTTGCAAAAGTGCGCCCCCCCCCCCCCAAAAAAAATAATTTCACCAGTCGCCACTGGTCTGTGGTTTGTCAGCCCTGCCCATTAAACGACCTGCATCCGCTCCATCACCTCCTTGTGACTTGCTTTCTGTTAATAAATGTTTTGCTTCATTCATTCAAAAATATGTGTCATCACAACATAATGATTACATGTATTACAAAAACGTAATTGCAGTTTAGGTGCATAGGGTTGGCGATGAATGTCCAGACACCATGTTCACCTGTCCCCCAGAGTATCAGTTTGTGTGTATGTGTGTGTTTGTGCCTGCATGCTTATGTGTATGTATACTAATTTATCTGCCTCTCTATAATTGTTGGACTATATGAATCTACAGTTTGTGCTACTTGTGTCTTTCACAATTTCCTGAAAAGCAGAACTTACCAATCTGGCCACCCAATCAGTAAGAACCACAATAACATGCTGTGTAAACAATGAACAACAACAAGTATATCACACTTACATGCACACACACACGCATGCAGACACATAAACACAGGCACAAAGTAGTCCGCAGCTCCACTCTCGTCCTCTTATCTATAGCCATCTGGCTCCAACATGAATGATAATGTGATCAACATGGATTTCATGTTGTTATTGGATTATCAAAAGGTCACCGTGTCGCATTCATGTCTCGCTCATGATGTAACAGTTTTTAAATCGCCACTGCTAATATCCCTAGGAGGCTTGTTTTTATATGTAGTTATTATCTGCCTAGAAACCCCTACAATACAAATACAAATATACACAGCCACAAAATATCAGATCCATAGGTTTCAGGACTTTGTATGCATTTATATTTTTATTTGCATTGTGAAACTGAGCTAATTTTGAATTAAATACATGTACATATTTCTGTTTCAATAGTGTAATGGGGGTCAGGACTAAACAGAGACAGGATTACCTGGAATTAACACAGACTATCACTAGCAGGCTAATGAGGAAAAGAGGTTTTCTCTCCTGGGCCTGTCTCTGGAGTCAACACCAGAGTATAAATAGCATTTAAACCCGCCACAGTAATCCTTGTTACGTAGGAAGGAACCTAATTCATTTTTCTTCATTCATCAGTGGGACCAATCTTGTGGAGGGGTTAATGTGCCACACATTAATTCCTCAGTTGTCTGTCAACTCTCATGAGAGGTGCAGTGTTTGCCACAGATTCCAGCAGTAAAGATCAGTTTGGTTTATATCAAATGGAGAACTACTCAGCCTCTAAAACAGTCATATATGAACTTCTGTGGCTCTGGAGAGAGTGCAGACAAATAACCCTCATACTGTTATGGTGATGTCACTACACAAGGCCATCATAGCAAACTGTGAGGCTTGAAAGAGATGAGGATTAAGGAGAAAGAGATTCAATTCAAGTAATTCAAGATGTGCATTATGGGAATTGTAGAATCATGTGTTTATGGAGCTTGACTCATAATAGCAACTAAGTGCAAGTGGCTGATATTATGCCTAAAAGGTTTTTGTCAGATAAAGCACATGACTGCATAAAGCTGTAACTCATAAGTAATGGAGATATTTAATGGGTCTTAAGTAAGATCTTTGAGTGGATTCCTGAATAGAAGAGCTCCAATGATTTACCACCAGATTTCTTAGTGTCATATATCTGTGAATATTCTCAATCATCCAGGTCATGGTCATCCCAAAATAATGTTGCTCAATGGCAACTGGACTTAGTATCAATTATATCTGTTAGGAAAAGGCTGAACACTGATCTGACACAATGTTAACGGTGGATTTAATGCGGTGGACAGGTATCAGCGTGGGCACCCTGACCAGTCTGCAGCTATGCAGCTCCATACACAGCAAGCTGCAATGCACTTGTGTTCTGACACCTGATGATTATAAATTAAATTCAGCAGCATTGCTGACTCCATTTTTGCTGTATATGGTCACCAGAAATGTTAAATGTTAAATGAGTTGTTTCTTAGTAAGTGCTGAAAACCACTTCAACTAACACTGAGTTTATAAGAGGGATATTTTGCATTGTGGGGTTAAATCCTTGAAAAGTGCTATTTTACGGTTATAGTGTCCTTAAAGAGCTCACTTTCGTGCAGACAGCACCAAAGGAAATCCAAACCATACAGCCTTACCACTGCCATGATCTGCCATGAACAGCTCAGACTTGCTGTCTGAGCTTTTTTCAACACAGGGAAGGTCACCAAACACCAAACAACAGCATGTGGTGCTGGACACCACACTGTAAAATTTCCTCTTCCTGTCTGAGCCTAAACTGGCAAAGCAAAATGGAAGAGTAGCACAGGAAACAAAGCCTGCACAGCTGCTCATTTGACCCCATTTTAATTCTGTAAAGATTTTTTTTATGTTGTTGGAATAAAAACGTTTGGTACAGCTGTAGTGTTGTGCTGATTTAAATGGTTTCTCTGCTACTGCCTGTGTTAATAAGTTCAACACAAAATGTTAATCATCCTCAGAGTAATTGCCTTTAACATCTGTGAACAGATATTAGAGCTCAAGTATTTCAAGAACAAGCTTTTCTCATGTGAGATGACAGTTTTGGTTCATCTTAAAAGCATCCTGTGTGCTAGCAAGCCATCACTGCAATACAAAATATGTATTGCTACTGAGGGGAATCTGACTGCTGCACCAAATGGAGAATAACAAGTCACATAGCTGTTTACAGCTACAATCCTGGCCCAACATATTTCTCTGGCAGAGTCACTGACAGCCTGTGTGTGTGCCAAGGCTTTGTAGGCACAGTTTCTGTGGTTTCAAGACCAACTAGCAACACATCGTTTCCATCGCTGCTGGTGGTTTTTTAAGTCTGTCTAAAAAACCACGTCTGGCCCTGCGTGTCACATCATGCTGGCCTACATCCATCCCTACTCTGTTTCGCCTTCTCTCCCTCCATCTTCCTGTCTGTGAGTGTTTTCATGTGGGGGGGAATGAGTTCATTCTCCGACCACGAGACAATACCTCACCCTTCCTTGCTGGGCTTCTATCTGAATCACAGACTGAGAGTAGTTGGAAAACATCTTAATCTCCCCTCCTCTCCTCATTTGTCCAAAATAAACAGCTGTTGCTCAGTATGAGTGTGTGTCTATGAATTACCCGGTCACGCCTGCAGGGTTCTGATAGTTTTCAATAGTCTGCTGTCAGGTGGCCCATGCAGATATCCTACTGCAGGGACTGTTACAACTCTGCTCATCTCTCTGGGGACTGATTTTCTGACTGGTCAATTGATTAACAGACACACAGATGAGCTGACTGACAGACTGCATATAAGGTTAACTCAGGTTTGGCCACAACCAGCTTGTGTGGAAATGTTGAGTAGCAAGAATTATGCGTGAGTCACATCTGGGCAACGGAGCTGTTTGGATCAGAAGCAAACAGTATTTTGACATGTTGCAGTTCATCTGTGTGCATGTGTGTACAACAATGCTAAATTTAATAGCTTTGTCATGAGCACAAGCGTTTTTTGCCACTTAGCTCAAATAGCTGCTTATCAATCAGAGCCTCTAGCCTGATTTTCAGGGTGCTATTTCTGTGTCAGTATTCAAGTTTCCATCCAAATATAGGACAAATTATAACCAAATTTCCCCCCCCCAAAAAAATCTGCACAGAAAATGCAAATCCAAGTGCATTTCCATTCACTACTTTGAATATCAGGAGTAGAGCACACAGATAAACAATTGGTGGAGCTAATTCTCCAGTTGGCTGCCATTAAAACTACTGTAGAGGAAGAGTACATTGAGATGGCGTAATTAAAAAAAAGCTGTAGTCAAACCTCAAATGAACTAAATCAATAATGAAAACATGATGGAATTTCTGAATGTTTCATGAATTAATTTGATGAAGGTCTTCTCTTCACTCCACTCTGTGTCTCCATTGCATTTTTTCGCAGTTTATTAGAAACACAACTCTCCCACCTCAGCCAGTAGTTTGTGGAACATTTTAATTTCTCAAAACTTTTCCAGCAGTTTTATTCAGATTGTTTTTAATGCTCAAAATGAGAATGCACATAAAGGTTGTTCTCAATGATGCTCAAACAAATGGCAAATTTGTTTTGTCTTCTGTCTGTTGACCATTGTGCTACTTGTATCTGAATTAGGTTGTTCTGGGTTCATGAATGAATGTGAATGTTCAGTAGTGCCTGCAAGTTTACGAAGTGTTAATAATTTCATTTCTGCAGAAATATATGATCTAAAATGTGATCAGATTTCCATGTCCCAAAACAAGATAAAGGGAACCCAATCAAACAAAGCATTACTGTGGAAAAGTCATCTTAAATATTTGTGTGTCACAAATATATGAACCTGTGCCTTAAGTAACTGGTGTGACCCCCTTTTTTCTGAAATAACTTGAAGATTAGGTTAAATTCAAGGATGCTGGTTGGCTTCCTTGCATGAATTACCTGCTTTAGGTCTTTCCACGGCATTTCTAAAGGATTAAGGTCAGGACTTTGGCTTGGCCATTATCCAAAACATTATATTTCCTTTGCTTTAACCATTCTTTGGTAGAATGACTTGTGTGTTTTGTGTAGTGCTGCATTATCCACTTTCTGTTGAGCTTCAGTTCACTGATAGATACCTAACAGAATTTCCTTGTACTCATATAATTTATAGCTTCATCAGTGAAGGCGAGTCATCCTGGCCCCGGGTTCAGACCAGGTCTAAATCACAATAATAGAATAAGGCTGTTATGCTGGACTGTAGACAGCTACAGTAGTTTTTTGGGTTATTTTCATAAAATCTCCAGTTGACATTCTCCTTTAAATCAAAGCTGACAGTTTATACTTACAGCACAGGTCCATTTTTCCATTTCAAATTAAATGTTCAGAGCAGAAATGTAAAAAAAAAAAGGCGTCATTTTCAAGACACTTATGGAACCAGCTGTACTGTAAGGTAGTGTGCGAGATGCATTCACAGGAAGGAGGGAAGTGTTTGACTGCCACACCACTGACAAGAGAGACCACTGCTTCACCCCGTTTCCTACCAACAGTCAAAGTTGGTTTCTTGTAACCATGCTTGTGATCTTTCCCTGTGACTTCAATAAAGTGTTTTCAGAACCTAACCAAACCCCAACAATAGCAGCAGTATACCAGAAAACAGTCACATGATTCATTTTGTGAAGGTTGTATGTGTAACAGCAGGCACTGACAAATATATTGATATGGTTGCATCAGAGAACAGACATATGACATTTAGAAAAACATTGAGAAACTACCTCTCACTTCATTTGGAGAACGTGTGTGCTGTGTGCAATGCTCATATGATACTTAATGTGGCTCTTTGTGAGGTGGTGTTGATCATTTGACTGTGTCAGGTTTTAGCTTAAAGATTTAATAAATATAATCAAATATTTGTTTGACAGCTATGCATAAATTTGCAGCTACTTTGGTCATGAGGCCACATAGACGAATGTGGACTGAGCAAGCTCTGGAGTCATGATTCATTGTTTGACGGTTACATTGCATGGGTTCTGTATGGGATCCTATTAGCAGGTATTCAACAGAGGAATTCAACAGCTGAGATCGCCCAGGGTTTTTTTTTAACAGAGAGCCTTTTACACTAAACCAAGCACTGGAAAATCAAGGGTATTTGCAGATAATATTTACAACTGAGCCAAACTCTCTCTTTCAGTGGCTCTGGCTCGGAGAGGACTTCTAAATCTGTTCAGGGAATCTGTTACCCTGG
This sequence comes from Sandelia bainsii, assembly GCA_032362345.1. Classification (NCBI taxonomy): domain Eukaryota; kingdom Metazoa; phylum Chordata; class Actinopteri; order Anabantiformes; family Anabantidae; genus Sandelia; species Sandelia bainsii. The sequence continues at coordinate 4,333,621 of JAUMHL010000028.1, forward strand.
TACCTGATGCTGTACTGCTGCCATGCTGGCTCTGGTCCCACTACTATCCTCTCCGCTTCCAGGAACAGGCAGGAAAACACTAAGCATCACTGCACTGCCACACACTAGACCAGGAGTCATATGTGGACTTTTTATGTTCTATCTGCTCTGCAATTTATTGTAACTTTGAGGTTTTACTGACGGTTTAAGTGCAGAGAAACCCTAATTTGTAGTATTTGTGTGGCAGTGAATTTAGGTGTGTGAGAGTTATCAGATGCAGCCACACTGAATTAGAATCACAAGGCCCCAAAGCCCAGAGCATATTTGTGAGTTAGGGAAAATAATAGTCGTTATAGTCGTAGTTGTGAAATCCTTTGGTCACCTTCAGGAGAGGAACTGTCTGTCAAGAAAAATACTGCATTCAACACACCAAATTACACTTCATTTTAACTTCACTTACTTGTTTGTACCTTTTCACCTTTGTGTGCAAAACTGTATGTGTGCATATAGTGCAGCCCGCTGCGCTGTTTTCTAAGTATTCGGTTCGAGTGGATGGCTATGTATATACAGATATGTTTGTGTCACTGTCATCGCTTCGATAGGCAGGTTCCTGTGTGGTTTCTTAGTCGTAGAGGTTAATCTAGGTGATTTTCGGAGGTGGAGTCAATCCTCATGTACTCATCAATTATGCATGTCTGGGAATGCAACATATCAATGTGTATGTGGAATTTCTCCAGTGATGTGCTATTAACCTCATACAAAACTCAAGGCTCAAGCAGCTCACTTCTCTGCAAGCAAACATGCTTGTAGCTTTCCGATAGCACCTACATACGTATATATATATTAAATAGTTTGAATTTATTATAAAGCGATATAGCTATGCATAAATGTTGGTTTTACAGAGGAATGTGTGCTTGAAGTAAGCAGAGCAAACGGAACACTGCAAAATAGAGGCAGACAAGTGGTGAGCATGATGAAAGGCAGGACCGCTTCACAGAAGGAAGGCGAGCAGATGGTGATGGCAAAAGAAAAAAGGAATAGAAAGGGAGACGTGAGGCGAGGTGAATAAACAATGCTGTAGCAGTCTGAGACAGACAGTCAGATGAGCGTGTTAGAAAACCACTTAGCCGCGTTAGACAGCCTGAGAAAATAAACCACAGAAACCCATAGCAAGGTTCATTTTAGGTAACGGCTGCTGCATTCATCCACACAGCTGATAATAAGTCAACAGCGCAATAGAACATTAGCTGTTTGTGGTTAGTTATCTTCGTGGAAAAATCATCATCTCTAAACTCACACGTGTTATCTTTCATCTCAATATTAGTCAGTTTATAAAACCACATTTCATAAGTTTTTTTTGATGGGGGGGGGGGTTATATTTTCTTGCAATAGAACTTCATCATTCAGAAGCATCTGTATTTCATTTCCAGTTGTTCTGTATACATTGTTAAAGAGATAAATATCTTGCTTGGTTTTCTTGAGCAACTCTCTCTCTATCTAACACATATACACACAAACACACCAGAGCGAGAAGCATCTGCCTGATTGTGTTGCTCATCATGGTTAGTAATTATATCACCTAAGACATCGAAATCCAAACAAGGTCAAGGTCACAATTAGCCTCCTTTTTCCTGCCATTTGGTGTTTAATAATAATTTTAATGTAGTGTAGAGCACAGTTTTATACTGTAATTAATTGCAGAAAGTTTTCCATGCGTACTGCTGCACTGTTATTCCATCACCACAAGAAACTTCTTGGGAAAAAAAGGGGAAAAAAGTGGCTCCAATGCAGAACAGTTGCATTGTGGGGAGTTTTAAAATGTACCCTACTCTGCATGTGTTTGTGGTGATCCAGTGTGACTAGATGCATTTGCTATGAGCTTGCCAGAGACTCATTTGTTGTTTTTTTTGGTGGTCTATAGGTGTGTGTGTGTGTGTGTTTGTGCCTGGGAGTTTGTGTGTGTAAAGCTTGGGTCATGTAATCCGTCAGGGGGGCACAGTCAGAATGAAAGCAAGTGCTTAATCATTTTGGTTCCCTAGCTTGGGTATCACTATGACTGAAAGACAAAACAAGCAGTAAGCCTTTGATGGGAAGTTTGGTTGTCTTTATCAGAAACAGCTTTTGCTTAGCTTGAGCTTTCGTTCCTTTTATTCTGCTCTGTCCTAATGAGGAAGCTGCCAAAATACTAATCAGTGTCTATGTAATTAATCATATATCTTTATCTACAGTCATCATTAACCCTAGAAGCAAATAACAGGGTTTCCATGGAATCATAATATCTGCAGTGATTCAAAAGAATTTCGGTCTGACTTGTGTCTGGACTGAGATCAGCGCCGCAGCTGTTTTCATCACCTCACTAAATTCTGGGAAGGGACGAGGGGAGTCAGCTGCCAGGGGTCAGCAAGTGTGTGCATGATGTGTGTGCGTGTGAGAGAGAGAGAGAGAAAAGATCAGCTGTACAGTAAAAAGGAGGTCACTGAGTTGGTGGAAGAAGAGCGGTAAACCACCCTGTGCTCCTGTGGGTGTCTCAGTCTCTCTCTGTGTTAATGTGTGTGTCTGTGTGTGTATTTGGATCAGCTGTGTATGGAGTCACTGAGGCCTCAGTGAGGGTGAGACAGAGCAGAACTGCAGCATTAACCAGACATGGCAATGAAACAGACTCGCTACCTTGGAGATGCTGCGTCTTCCTGGAAAGAATGTGACCTGTAGCAACATGTCTAACTGTCCATCCTGTACCAAACACCCGAGCTTTACTCTTTTATGGAGATAATCCACTGAAAAAGAAATCAGTTAGGGAAACACACAAAAACACACACTAGCCAAACAAACCAACCTTTCATCCATTCATTTCATTTCATTCATTTAAGTGTTAGACTTATTTTTTGAAAGAACAAGCTTCAAATCAGCACAAATGAATAAAAGCCTGGTTGATTTATAGGGGTGTTAACCACTCATTTGCAACACATACAGTAGTACTAGTCATTCACCTCCATGAACTTATTTCTATTTTCTCTTGGCTAGGTGTTCCACCATCACATTTTGGTCTACATCCTTAAATCACATTAAGGATTCTCAAACAGGGGCAAAAAGCTCTGAGCTAATGAGCCTGTCAAATGGGAGTTAGCTTTCAAGCAGAACAATAAGTTCTCACATATATTTTGTATAAATTCCTCCACATCTCATGGCTGAAGACTTTTCCTCTTTTGTGGAGTGGTTTATTCTCTGACACATAGGGTTAAAATACTGGGTGGTGCAACACAGCTAGAAGTAAGATAGCTTCCTCAATTTTGGATCCTTACGGTGTCTTCACATCTAATTTGTTTAGCCCAGCTGAAATCAAACTTTGATTAATTTTCCGCCGTGGCGCAGTTCGTTTGAGCAGGTGTGAACACAGCAATCGCACTCAGATCACCAAGATCCTTTACTGGATGTGATCTCTGTCCTGTCCCAAACAAACTCTGTTTCATTCTAAACAGCAGATTTTTGCTAAATGTCTGCGACAGCATATCTCCTTTACAAAGTGTGGAGTGGTGTTGCATTTTCTAGATGTTTTGAGCATTTAGCATTCTTCTGGCAGAGTAATGCTTCATTAATGGTGCAAATCAGCAAGCAAAAATGATGCAAAAACATTATGCACATTTACCCCCAGCCCATAATAAACTGCACAAATAACAGCAATTCCATTGGAATTAACTGATTTCAAGATGATGCATTTAATTCAAAATTTTATCCTGAAATCTAAATGTAATAATGGTAACTTTATCACATTACTACAATTTAATTTAACATATACAGTATTTTTGAACTATTTAAAAACACTTTAGAATTATAACCTCACTGGTTTTTAAATTACTACAATATGTGTCAATTATTTGTGTTTGTACACTGTGTGTGAATCTTGAGTTAGTGTCTACATGTGAAACATATATAGACACCGTAGGCATAGGACTTCTAACAAGTCATTTATTTTATAATGGAGAACCTACAACTAGAAGGAGATACAATGCAAATTCATTGTGCCACCCCATACAGAAATTTAACATTGTGGCACATAAAAAACTTTAAAAGGGATGTTAAAAGTTAGATCTGCCACCTGGATTCTATACAGAAAGGCATGATTTTGGTTATTTTTATGCATACATTCAAGAATTGAACAGTAGACAGATGACAGAAAAAGAAATAAGGAGAGAGAGAGATGAGCATGCAACAAAAGTCCCCCAGCTGGATTCTAATTTAAGATGTTCCAGTTCATGGTTTAACCTATAAGGCAGCTCAATGTGGTAATTATTTACACAAGTACTAATGAAAAAGATTTCTACACATAAAACCTTACAGCACGCTGCTGCCTGCTCATTGATGGGTCTTGTACCTTCTCAGCCACACATAATTGGAACCTACCACCTGCTCAGTTATAGCATTGGGTGACTTATACAATTAAAAAACACAGAATAAGCAACATAGCATTAATATAGGATTCCTGTATTATTGGCACAATTATCTATGCTATGAGTGCACAAATTTTAACCAAATTTTCTACTTTCTTTCCACATCTTAACTGTTCTACTCACACTTCTTTCTTAGAGGAGCTAACAGTATAAACCTGTTTTCCCTGGTTATGCAGCTGAAATGCCCCAACTGCAAAGACAACACACACAAAAGGATCACATCACAACTTGTGAAACAAATACAAAAGCGCACAACTTGAACTTCTAAACGTATAAGTAAAGTTAATGACAGAAGACATGCTTGTGTCACATAACTTCACCGATAACAGAAACACTGCGCTCTAGCTTCTTCCCATTCAATTTAAGCCAAACTTGCTGTAGCTGTAGCATCATTTCAGGACTGTATTTATAACATCAAAACAATGACTTTGCTCCTAAACTGAAGTCTTAAAGTCATCAATTACAGGACCTCCTAAACTTTGGAAAAAGCTTTCTGAAAGCAAATTACAGCACACAACTCTTTTATCAATTATGTTAGAATCTATTGCTGTCGATAAAACATAAAAAAAACACATGAACATTGTTTATAGGGTGGATTTTGGCTCCAGTACTGTGAGAAATCCTTTTAGGCTCACTGGTGCTGCCTGGAGAATGTCTCTGAAGCCTGAGGAATGCACTGACATCACTGTTTAGCATTCTGCCAGGGCTAAAGTGTTGGGTGTAGTTAGATGTAAAAGGCTAGCTGAATCTCCTCAAATGTCCTCCCCATGCAACATTATGGCATCCCTTATGGGTTTTTTTAGCTGTTTCCAATATGAGCACAGAGAGATTATGCTTTCCTTGGAAAAGCTCATGGCTGTGAACTGACGTTTTGAGCTGATTGAGTTTAGTTCACTAGAATATCTCCCATGGTGACTCTCAGTAAATATTAATTACAATTGTGCCTCATGCTAGCAGTGAGATGTTGCAGGTGTTGGCTGCTCGGGCACTGTGGTCCAGCCTGATATCTCAGCTTTGGGATAGACTGCCCTGACGGTTTGTGTAGACATTCTTGGTGCCCAGGGGATGAATCCTAATAGCTTCAGTGATCCCACTCAATCTTTAGTGATTTCACTTAATGGCACCTGCACATTAAGTTGGATGACCAAAAATTCTAAAACTTAATATAAATAAATACTTACGCCTTAGTCATACTGTTTACTGATAGCTAGCAAATATCACATATTAACATCCGTCTCCACTTTGTATTCTTCTATTTAAAATAATTTCGCTTGTGCTATTGTGCCAAGCCTTGAGAATAGTTATAAACTTGTAATTTTGTTTCATTCTTCCTGTCATCAACCATCCAATATGCTTGTTAACCCTATTCATTCAGGGTGTTTCCACCCCTTAGCCAATCACACCCCTGTGGCAGCATTCCGTGCAAATGAAGGGATTAGCATACACATGTGAACACTAAGGGCCGTTGCGTTTAGGTGTCCAACTTTCATGTGGAAGACTGAATTTTATGTCCCATCGACTACAATTATGTTCCCTTTTTTGTAAAACCATAACCACTATCTTTACCTAATTGATGTTTGTTAGAGCAGATATTTTGGCAAGTCATAGCAGGAAAGGTACAGGTGTAACTAATACCACAAGCCGAGTGCATTCCATTTATGTGAGCTAATTCCAGGCCCCTGGTGTTTTGCATGTTGGTTCATGGCTTATTGTGACACTTGTTGTCACATCATTTAAAAAAAAAAAGATTAATCTATGCTTCTCCTGCTATGCAAGTCAAAAATGTCTTTCATAGAAAAGGCTTACAGGCCTTCTTTAATACCCTGAAACTGAAACAGTGTTATTCATGCATCTATCATTTTATTATTTACACCTGCGCTTTAACTATTGTGAAGTATCAAAGTATCGTAGTAGTAATATCTTTTAGTAGTATCTATTTGCCATAACCATAAGCAGAATTTGTTCTTTCTGATTTCTTTTTTGTGCTTTGTTTTATCTTAGACACTTTACAGCGGAGATGCAGAAAGGAAACTGCGAGAACCAACTGTTGTCAATATAAAAATGGTGATAAACTCTATTTACCACCCGTTGCCATGATATAGTGGCCTAAACACTATGATATGACATGCAAGCAAAGATTTTGAGGTTTACTGAGCACAGTCATTTTTGAGGCTTTGTATTTGACTGAATTGTTTATTATATGACACAATATGGTATCAGTTAAAGCACAGTTCTAGCCAGATTAAGTATTAAATTTTAACTTGTCCCAGCTGGTGATTACTTGGGTCCTTCATATTCTGAAGCATTCACATTATTCCTGAGCACTTTTGTTATCTCTGTTCACAATTCATGTGTATAGTTCATGTTTTTCTTATGAGAAAGGGGACTTCATGAATCATAAGTCATAGAGCAAAATCACCATGTTCTTTGCAAAAGCAGAGAAAAAAGGCCTTTGTCTTACCTTTGTTAATATGTGGGTTCTAAATTGATTTCTTCTCACGTATGCATTATAGATTTGGCTTGTGTGAATGCTTTATGAAAAAAAAATGGCACCAGGGGCTCAGAGAGGGGCTCATGATTTTCTGTTCAGCAAACAGGCTGGTGGCATGAACATGGAGGTGTCACTGGGGCTGCCATGCTCTCCCAGGAAAACGACACTGAACGACACCAGCGCTGTGATCATATAAACAAACAGGCGAAGATGTGCAGTATCACCCATACCACCCCTCCTTTCCTACATACACAAATGTATGCAGAGGAGCATGTGCGCACACACGCACACACACACACGTGTCTCTGTAGTTCTTTGGAGGGCCTGGTGCGTTGGTTTCCGTGGAAGTGGGAGTATGAGATAAAAATGGGCTGGGGCTTCCACAGAACAAGTACGAGGCAGCCAAACGACAGCTGAAAAACTGAGAAAGGACTTGGATGTTAGTAAAATCCCTCCAGAACCTGTTCATTGTGAAAGAGTAGCAGTGTTGTTTTGTTTCTGTGGAAATATTTTACTGTGTTTGCTGAGCACATATGAACCACAATGAGGAGACCAAACGTTTTACAGCATGTTCACTGATGCTTCTTAATACTTTCTGCCTCCTTATTAGTCACAGTCAAAGTTTACTGTCCTGAGCTGAAAAGTAAACAAAATGTGCTGTGGATTTTCATTGCAAACATAAAATTTAAATAGAAATATATACATTAAAAATGCACATATATTGTGTGTACTAAATCTGATTGGACATTGGCTCCTTGGTACACTACTTTGGTTCAGACTGAAATATCAGCAACTGCTGCATGGATTGCCAAGAAGCCTTGGAAAGATGTTCACAGTCCCCAGAGGATGAACCCTACTGATGTTCGTGATTCCCTGATCTTCTATCACCATATCTGACGAAATATCTCATTTTGGTGCACACATGACCAAATTAAATGTCCTCATATTTCTTCTGTAGCAACATCAATGGTTCGTTTAAACGTTTAAAAAACTAATGACATTCCCATTACTCTCAGCGTTTTGTTTTTGCATTTTGCATTTTGTTGCTGTTGAGTAAATGTTAGCATGCTAACACATTAAATTGTGATTGTGCATATAAAAATGCAAATGTAAATGCTGTATCCTTTGCATCATCCTATTATTGTCATTTCAGTTGGCATGTGTAGCATTCAGTTCAAAGCACCACATTTCCAATTTGCAAAAAATGACTAGAGACATCTGAAATTTCTCCATTGATTTTGGGCACCACTAAAAGGGCTCCAATAAAGCAACATTCTAAGATGATGGCAAATAAAATAAAGACCAGTGGCGGCTCATCAATAGAGGGCGCTGGAGCGCCGCCCCACCTGTCTCACATGAAGAAGAAGAAGATAGACATCACATTAAATAATTTTTAAAAAACATGAACATTTAAATAAACGATCTATACATTATACAGACCGTGAGTACTGTGTATAATCTGCATTCAAGTGT
>JAUMHL010000028.1:4347179-4377607 GCA_032362345.1 Sandelia bainsii
ATTACGTTCTCTACAAAAACGTAATCGGGATTGCAGTTTAGTTGTATATGAACGTAATTTTTAGGAGACAGGGCTGACCATAGAGAGCACATAAACAACTTCTGCAGCATCAGAGAGTTTTTATTGGTGGGACTCAGTGGGGCTTTGGTATTAAATTGTAGCTCTGATAAACAGCTTATTTCCTGTGAGTGGCATTTAAAAATAAACTTCATCACTAAGAGCACCACTTGCTGCAGAGTGAGAGGGCTGCTCTAATTAGGGCACTTGATATATTTCTATCATGCTGCTAGCATCCCATGGCAAACTAAACAACTTTACATCTCATGTGACATGACTGTGAACTAGCCTAATTGTAAACAGTGCAAATTATTTGTGCTGTTTGGTTGAACCTGTAATTAGGGGTGCTATTGGACTGGTAACAGGCAAATAAAAGTTTGTTTGCAACACATCAGATGATTCTTTGTTGGGCTGCAGGAATTCTTGGTGGAGTTATAGCCCTATTTAACCCCACACTGGCTCAGACTATGACTCTGAAACATTGTGTAAAGGTGATTGATCATTCATGAAAGATCGTTGAGATGTCATGTGTTTCACCTGCCGTCACTCACTATACTACATAAAAAGAACAATTTATGTCCACCTGTAGGACAGGTGTCAAGCTGCTAATTATCCTCAGGAGAAGTTACACTTTCACTAATATCACTTGAATTGCAGTTCCAATTGTGTCAAAAGTGTGTTAATTGATTTCAGAAATTACTACTTCAGTTTTTGAAGTGTGCTTTCATTTAATAAGATATGCTTTGTGAACTTGGGTTTCACCTCTGAAGCTACATATAGGCTGCCCTACTTTAATGATAAAGGCTGTAGGAATTATACGCAGCCTGAGAGAAAGACCTGCCGAGAGTACTCCAGGCTCAAAGATCTATAATCTATATTTTTATATACAGTTTTTCTACACTTAATTGAGGATCAGCCAGTGACAGGCAGCGCCAGCTTTGAGGAGCACAGTGCTGCTTGTAGTAAATATGCTAATATATCAATGTCTATCAAAAAAGTACCAGGTGTTTATAAATCTCTACTGATTTTAATTAGGACTAGTACAGTGAAAAGGTTTACATAACAGTTCTACTTTTGAAATATTAAATTTCATTGTGTTCCCCCATTTCTGAAACTAATATGCCCTTATCAAGACCCAGACGTAAAAACAGAAAAGAACTCCAGGCAACCAGGTAGCTGTTATCATGCAGCTGTAAAACACACCTGTAGCCAAACATTATGACACAGTGACCAAGATCAGAGGGGAACACAGTAGTATAACCTATACTCTTTTATCTGTTTGTGTACTTCTGCTTTTGAAAATATTACAGAAATATAGTTTTATACAAGTACATTTTAACTTGCGTGCATAAAGGTCATTCTTTGCTCATGCTGACCTTAGTAGACTCACAGGACAGTGTATTGGTATTTGCCCTTCAACAAAAGTAACATTTAACCAAAGCAGCTGTTCTTCAGTAGAATATTTTAACTTTTCTGTTCCTGCTGGGCACACAGACACAGAAACAAGGCTAAATGTTAACTAGGCCAGCAGGTTTGTTACTCATTTTGGGCCAATCATACTGCAAGTCATCTTAACCATTAAAAGCAATACTCCTAAATGTCTGTCCAGAACACTTTGCTTACTGTGCATTGTGTTCTACACACCTGCTATAAAACATTGTTATCGTGCAAAATGTAGGCTGTGTATTAAGTTTTTTTTATTGTTAAGGAGAACAACTAGTTTCAGGAAGAGCACAGCAGAATGTCTTCCTTAAGGATGCTGGCTTACACTCTACTCAAGTGCTTCGCACAGGGATTAAAAGTTGTGGAAGGCAGCTATACTTAATCAAAAGAGGAGAAATGTGACTCCTAACCATGTGTGTACTTTACAGTGGCTGGATGCTTGTTAAATTATAGTTTTTAGGTTCAGGTTTTTAGGTTTCCACTCCTAAATGCAGAGGATGTGATGTGGGCGTGGAGGCTTCGAAAATGTTTAAACACACCTTTAACACAGCTGGCTGAGCAATGAAAGTAATGTAGCCAATGATGTAACTAATTTGATTCTGTTTAGTTAGTAAAGTAATTAGATTCCTTTTTCAATTAGATTTTTTTATGAGTATTTGATTACTCTTTTAGTTACATTTGGCAACCAGAAACTTGCAGAATTATTGTTCCATTAACTGAGAACAAGGCAAATTTGTTCTTATAGTAGAAGATATTGATTCAACTGCTTCCCTCAAAACAATTTCTGCTCTTTTTAAATGTGGCTAAGAATTATCAGGATATACCATACACAAATGATTAAACATTACAGTTAGTGCATGTATTAGTAAATTCTAATTTGTGTGGCTGAATTTTGTCCTGCAGGTGCAGAACTACTTCACCTGAAGTTACATAACCAGACAGATAATCAGCTCTGGGGCTTGAAGTTGTGAAAGAAAGCACATTTAGGACAAGTTTATCATTGGCAGAGTTACTACAGTTCAAACCACGACAACAATCCTCGCCTGCCTGCACAGGATTCCTTTTTAAACTACTGACATCACTATGCATGAATAACAGCATAAGGATGCACATGCTGAAATGTATAGAATTTTGAATGAGTTATAACTTTGAGAGGGCAGAGAACTGGAGCATCTGGGCGCGACTGCTGACTGAAGTCTGTTCATTCCTTTAAAGTTCACCTGCAGTAAAAGTTAAAGGTAAACCAGAATTATCCAATGACTTGCATATTGCATAATATTAAGCCACTCTTATGAGAACCAGGAGCATTGCTCTACTATGAGGATTCATCCAAAGCAGCCAAATCATAACAAGCAAAGAGGAAAATAAGCAGAACTCCCTCAATCATAATATATGATACAACAGATATGACAGGTACAGGTGCGCACACACCAATACACTATATGTGCTTTTTAAAAAGGCTCACATGTGAGAATGGGTCATATGACATAAAAATAAAAGACAGTCGAGAAGTGAGAACCAAAGGGAGTGAAGAGTGATTAACCAAGCTCGGAGTTTCAAAATGGAAATCTCTTGTGTCAGCGGTTGACGTCTGCTGGTGTCTCAGGTTACAAGCTTTATTTGGACTGACAGGACTTCCAGTACACTCAATGCACCACTCTGAGAGCCTATATTTGTTTAGCACTCCCATCGTGTACAATTTATCTACTGCTGATCTGCCTCCACCTGTTTTGTTTCCTTTTGGTTTAAATTCTTTCTTCTCCTTTTCTTATTTGTATTATATTTACTGATCAACTTATTATTCCCATCTCTCTCCCTCTGTCTCCCTATTGCCCATATCCTGTTTGCTAAAGATGTAGTAGTCATACAGCAATTCTCCCAGGTAAGTAAACAGGACCCTCCCGTATGACCACTGTTGAACCACCAAGCCCTGCACTCGTTCTGACGTCAGGGCCAGAAAATGTAAACAGAGGTTGGGACTCCAGGCTGTGCCTCTCTCGCGTTCCCTTTACATCAATGGACAGTGTTTATAGTTTACAGCTTCCCTGTGCACAAGTAGCTGCGATGGCGTGCGAGGAGCATGAAAGGAAAGTTATACATCCGTGTGCGTTGTTAAGACTCTGGCTGTAGAGGACGGCACCAGGACTCTGCAGTTTTGCATAGCTTTTGTTTGACCTGTCTAAATTCTGAAGCACTGTGAGCTTAGCAGGCGGTCATCTGTGGGAGAGGAGCAAAGTAAACAGCTGGTTTGACATATAATAAAGGTCACCTTCCTCATAAAATAAATATAGTTTTACAAACTGTAGAAATGACAGCTGCTATTTGACTTAAGTAATGTCCTTATAGTTCTGACTGACATTCTAGGAGTGCAAGTTTTTTACGTAAGTATTTTCCCAATTAAGATTATTAGAGCAACTTAATATGACAGATTGTTAGTGGTTAAACTACACACCAGTATATGAAGTAAATAGCAAAATACTGCTTACACACATTTGTAACAATTACCTAAAAATATAAAGTACTACGACACATAACAGTCATTTTAATAACAATGGATAGTAACAGACTGTGTTTTTACTTAGCTAAGATAATGAATGATTGTTTACACTGTATTTCTGCAGTATATAGGACGCAGCTTATGATTCAGTTTTGCAACAGTTTTCAATTGTATGTCTGGCTTTTTCTTTCTTTGATCTTTACTTTTCAATATGGTATTTAATCAGCGACATTGACACTGCACTCATGGTACTTTACGTTATCGCACAGTAGGCAATCTACGTATGCAGTTATTATGAATAAAGCAGTTTTACCATAATCTCCTTCTCATGCAAGTATAAACAGTTTGACACCCATGGATTTTAGTCATCCAGCTAGCCAGCTGCTACAGACTCACTGAACTGCTGGAACCTTGTGATTCACCATGTGCTTCCTCTATCATTAACTTCCACAGTGACCTTCAAGATCTTCGGAGCCATAAAGAGGGTGTCAGTGGCTGTGTACTGGGACTGGAGGCTGTGCCCTGCCAGTGACTGGGAGAGAGCAAGAAAGAAACTGAGAACTTCTGAAAAAAAGGCACAAGTACTGCCTTTTTTAAGAGCATCAGGAGCAAAATCTTCATATTCATTTGGATATATTGTACCAGATGTTGCGATCTTTGAGCATTTGCTGTAGAAGTACAGGACAACATGTCCTTCATGTCCTGCACTAATTGCCTAATGATGTTTATTTACAAAATTTTCCATGAAGTGAGTGGTACTTTCATTGACTTTTATTACAAAGGAAAAAACATCATGTGAAGAATGCACGGTATGTGTCATCATGTGATGGCATGGAGACAGGATGTAGCCTAATCAGCCAAGAGATAGAGAGGAGTTAAGATTGGCAAGGAGGTGAGGAGCTAAGGAATTTTTGCATTCCCACCCTTCCCTCGAGGGACAGCTTTCCCCTCCCGTCCATGGCTATTACATACACACAAACTGTGAAACAGCCATGCTAGGGGCCCCTCAGTATGGCTGTGCTGGCCACACGTGTACAGGGCCAACAGAGAAAGGAGGCCAGGGGTGTCTACAGCCATTCAAAGGTTAATCCTTTCATGAGGGATCACACAGCAAAAGTGTTGGTACACAAACGTGACCTCTTCAATGTGAATGGGTCTGTATACAATAGAGTCATGATTTAAATTGTAAAATACACACACAATATACAAAGCAGGGCTGCAGCTGAAGTGAAGAACGACACTGAATATTCAAAATGATCAACATGACTAATCACAAATACCAGTGATAGGATTGGAGCTGGTTGACTTAAATAGTATTTGTTTTTGTTAGTGGTAAGTGTCAGTGAGGTTTCACAAATGACTCACACAGTCACATGCCAAACATAATCGAGGGGGTCAACTGTGAGTCAGTTGGCAGTCATCTACAATCCCCAGGATTGGTAGTTTGACTCCCACTTCCCCTGGTTCCTGGCTGCATGTCGAAGTGTCCCTGCACAAGACCCTGAACCCTTGGCACCTAAAATGTGGCTGCCTATCCACAAGAATTTCCCCAAGTGTATCAAGTATCAATTATTTTATCATTATTATTATTATTATTATTATTATTATCTTGTTACTGCTATTTAAGAATTAATTCCAACTCAGGATGTAGTTGGACATGTGGAGAACAGTCAAACTCTACACAGACAACGAAAACCAGGGAACTGTGACGGGACAGTGATAACCAACACATCACCATGTTTCCCTTAGTTGTTTTATTTATTTTTTCTTTATACTGACCACACAGAAACTTGAACAAGCTTTGCTAAAGTCCAGCTAGGCTAGGCTAGGCTAATTAGTTTGCTAGCAAAAGTGTAGTAAAAAATATTATTATTATCAATATTATTTCTTTTTCTTCAAGGTTAAAATGAAATACGATATAATTTTATTTATCTGTTTTGCTTTTCCCCCAGTTTTTCTGCTTAGTCAGTAATTTCATCTTAATCTTGACAAGATTGTGAATAAGTATGTCTTTCCTATTTGTCAAAGTCTTCCTTTACAGCACATCAGGTCTTTCCAAATGTTAAATGTTGCGGAGAGAAAAAATGCCTTAAATCAACCAATTATCATATGTCCAAAAACTGTAATGTGACAAACCACATGGAATCATGAGAGAACGTCCTAAACAGGAATTATAATCAACTGAAAAATGACTTCAGACCAGTTCAGCTGACTTGGACCTGAAACATTTTTGTTTGGGTTTATTAGACCATCTTGGACATTGTTTTCCTGCTGTCATGCTGAAAATGTTCAATTTTGCTTGTAGAATATAAGCATAAAGATATTACTATATGACACATCTAAAACATTTCCTCACTGCTTGCTGCAGATGAGTATGTACACACACAAAAAAAGACTCACAGGGTAAACACAAGATTTGTTCCATGTGACTGTTCAGCAAAAATGAACTGTTTTTGCTAAAGCAAAGCTGTGTAAAAAAGCACTGGGAGTTGAGCAGTTGAGAGTCATTGTTTGAGTTCAGGGGGTTCGTGCTGGCCATCTCAACTGGCAGTGTGTGGGAACCTAATCAGAAGCCTTGCTGTCTCTTCCAAGCTGCTCTGCTATAACAATCAAGGGGGGAAAACTGTCTGGACTTCCTGATATGGGGTTTCCCAGGGAAGCAGCTTTATGTAGTTTCTGGGCCATGACATCACCGGCAGCAACACAGAGGTGTTTTGATATAGCTGGAGAAGCTGGTGGGAAAACCCCTCTGCCATCACAACAGCAACAATAACTGCCTACTGCACTCTCTGGGCCACGATGCAAATCAACTGTAAACAATGTAGCGGGGGGTGGGAGAGTTGGGGTGGGGGGTAAATCGAAAAGCAGAAACAAAACAGAGCAAAACTTTAAATGGAAATAAAAGGCAAGGAAAAACTGAAGCTCACTTTGCTACAGTCATGGGGATTTTTTTAATGTTCCACAACATAACCGAGAAGTCGTTTGGGACAGGCCTATTTATAGGAGTGTAACCTATCTCTAGTTTTGTTTTTCACATAAATAACTGGCTCATTCACACTGCTCAAAATGAAAACACACCAGCTGATTGCCAAACATAAAAGAAGGGCACCAGCAAACCCCCCCCGTATTCTGTCCCTGTGGGAAGTTTGAAATAATTCCACCACTGACATTCCTTAACAGTGACTGGCAACAGTGTCACTGAGTAGTCACTACTGTTTGTTTCCCATGTGGATAAATGTGTACAGCCCCTTACTAAACAACAACCCCACGACCCACCCCTCTGTCCGCTTAACCTCCATGGGAAGCAGCCTTCATTCTGGTTCACCACGTTCTTCCCCATCTCTTTTTCATACTCCAAAGGCACATGGCTTCATATTCCCCCCTTAAGTCACTCTCTTCTCTCTCTGGCCATTGCAGCCATTACAGCACCACTGGGAGGGCAGTGCTGACACATTTTGGTGTAAAGCCAAGGTGGCACTACAAATCAACAGACATCAGCTTGGACAGGGTTTCATTTGCAGAAATGACAGAGAAACATAGTGACCTTTCACTATCCCATCCCCCTTAGATACTGCTACACCCTTTCATTGGCAAGTAGGAAACCAATGGCAGATCAATTTTAAATATTTCAAATGGCGGCTGCCATCTTGTAAATGGCGGATGGTGTAAAACTTATATTCGCCCTAAACTGTCTAAAATGCTGAAACAAAATTGTGCAAACAAAGTGATTTTGTTTTAATTAGGCTGGGTTAGGTTTAGGCATTAAATAAACATGTTTAGGCTAGGCTAGTAAAACCTTGCCTTAAAAGTTACTGCTTCCTTAATTGTGATGTTCATCACATGTGACTGGATTACGACTGTGCAAACAAAGCAACTTAGTTGAGATTATGCACAAACACACCTGGGTTAGGTTTAGGCGCTAAACAAACATGGTAGGGGTTAGTAAAAATTTCACTTTTTAGCCTTCAAAATGACTACTTCCTAACTTCACATGCCATCTGTCACATGACAAACTTGACATTAGTAATAGGACTGGTAACAATAACGTCAATAGAAAGTTGTGTGGGCTCAAACTCCGGTCTCCCATGGGAAAGTCCTGTGTTTATGTTGTGCCACCCATTCACCCCATCCTCCCCCGAGCAAACTTTGAGGGTATAAATAGTTGGTGGCCGTGTAATGTTCACTGCAGATGCTACACATCGTTAAATGGTTGTTTTTTGCTGCTCTCACAAATGACCTTCAAAGAATGAGGACAGTCTCGTATTATAAGAAGTGTACCATACAGATGGTTTGAGGAAGGGGTTTAGAGATTGTTAATATCAGTTTCAAACCAACAATAAAGACATCCACTACAATGTTTGCTGCAGAACTTAAGACAATCCAAAACATACCAGCCATTTTTTATTAGGCAAATTCACAAGGTTCATTAACTCTTAACGAAACAGCAGATTGTGAATTTGTGTAATCCCCTCTGTCAGCAGTGTCATTATCAACAGTCATTGAAAGAATAAAGTAGAGAAGTGTTGATGTCTGCAACACAAATCCCCATATGGACAGAAGCTGATAACAGTCTTATCATTGTAACCACTGGCAACCTTAAAAGCACACTTCCCTTTTTAAACACAGATTATACTCACTCTCCCTTTACAAGCACAACAATAGCCATAAACAAACCTTACATGGGTCCTTCAGTAGCCAAACTCCTAATTGAGACAAGTGGGGATAATTTCCTGGAAGAACAGTCTGAATGATGCTGGGCAGGCATGCAAATAACCTCTGACCCTAAACCAGGTCTGTGCTGACGTGAAAGTTGAACCTTGGTGACCTTTAGGGTACTTGACAGGGCCTCTGGGGTGCTTTCCCACATAGGACTGCCTTTGATGTCCACTGGAGCCTTTTCCCATGGCCCTGCCAGTCAAGACTTAACAGGACGACAGGAGAGGTGGGGGCGTGAGGCTACCTGAGGAGAGGTCAGGCCACACCAGAGGATACCCAACGCACAGCTATTCCTTCATCCTTTAAGACACCTCTAAAAATAATTTCCAAAAACACCTCCTACCCCATCCCCCACGTGCATGTACACAGAAACCTACACACATGCTGATGCACTCCTTATTTGGGGCAAGGTAAAAAAAACTATGCAGCTAATTTGGAAGTGTGACAGATAACAGTTTAGTGTTTGTGAGTATTTGCGCATGGCTGTAAAGTGTGGATAGCGACTGTGCTCTTAGAGTGGTCAGTTGAGAAAAACACTTCAGACATTTTTATGCCGTTAGATCGTTGCTGAGAGAGTTGGTGAGATAATAATATGTGACAGCTCGAATAGAAAACTAAGGGATCTTTGCATATATGCTGAAACCTCTGCATTTTTGTAAGCCTGCATTCATCAATAAATTCCTGACAATCAAGTCTAATGTAACATGAAATGATAACCCTGCAGGCCTCATTGTCTGGCAACCCAATCAACATAACTGACATGGGCAGGCTTTGTTTGTCTGAGAGGAGCGAGGCAGCTTCTCCTGCTGAGCTGCAGGGCAAAATTACGACCCTCCTCTAATTATTGGGTAATCTTTGTCAATCACTGTCAAAGTACACACAACACCAGCAGACACCTGGCTTCATTGCATTTCTGCAGACGTTACTGCCCATCATATCAAGGATGATGAGCTGTCAGATACAAAAGATTTTTAGGGTGCTTTGAGTGATTTAACATTGACATTTCAAGAGCGTGAAATAGTCTTTTCATAGACATAAAGCTTTGTTACAACAAATGTAGCCTATTTTCTAAATCTAATTTCTATTGAAAATCCATGCATAGGTTGTTACATGTGTGTTATCCTAATGCATGTGTGAAGACTAATCACCGCTATTAAATGATGCACAAAATGTCATTCAAACCTTTGCATTAACAGAACATGATTTATCTGAATTGCCATTATTATAACTGAAAGCTTATTCAAGTCTATTATAGGTTCACGCATCTCCAAGCAATTATAACATAAAAACACCACTTAACCTTCAGTTGGAAATATTTACAAGTTACAGTCATGAATGACATGACTGTGAGTTAAGCAGCAAAACTATTACAGGGAAAATTACAGAGATTTTCCATTAACTCTTAATTCACGCTTTCTGCATCTACATGCACTACTGTTTATTTCCTATACTTGATCGTATTTTTCGTTAATGTTTGCACACACTTTTCTTTTTTGACGTTTTTAATGTACATACAAAGGAGCTTGTCTTGTTGTCAGAAGCTTCCCGTTATATACAAGAGCAAGTGGAAACCATAAACAGGAACAAAGGCCAATGTTAAAACATATTGCCATGATCTCCCCATTACGCGTTGTTCAATCCGCCGAAGACATTCTCCTCTGCAGTCCTACGCTTGTCTACTGCACTTCCGTAATTTTTTTCCTGCCATTTACAGAGTGACAGCAGGTGTTTTAAGCACAGACAAGTGGCTGAGCCTTTTACTATACTCAGTTGGAAAGAAAAGAAGAGAGGCAGGGAAACAAAAAGACAGTGGAAAGCTGCAGGGAATCTGCTGTATGAGGCCACACAGGGGAAAGTGAAATTTCTGAAAAGAAAATGTGTGCCTGGTTAATATGTTACACGGAAAGTGTTACAACTTTGTGATGAAGGGTGGAGATGGAGTCCCAGGTCAACAGTGTACTGAAGGGTCAGGCAGATAGGAAGCTTCATTTTGCAACATCAATTGACACAACAACTTTGCACGAACGGAAATAAAATAAGAGAATCAAGATCAAGCGGAACATGCGCTGCTTACAGTAGATAATGTGTATACATGTTTGTATTAAGTAATTTACTTTGCCAATAAATTTGTGTTCACAAAATGAGCACAAGTAAATATTTTAACATTTTAATATATCATTACAACCCAACAGCTGAATGCAGTATTAACAAACATTATCTAAAAGCACACCTTTAATTGCTCCAAATACAACATGAGAGTAAGCTGTTTCATAAACACTGTCAGTGTTAATATCAAATGTCAAAAAATAAATGTAAGAGCAAATAATTTATTCCACTTGATTGTGCACATACTGATTAAAGTCAAAAATTCTACATGGAAAAATAGAATTTGCTGTGTTGAAACCTTCTTGTGGGCAGGGTTTCTATTTATCTGGAAAGAGGAAGTAATTCATGAAGGTGTTATGTAAGCCAAATATTTTGCCATGGTGCTATTTTCCCCTGTGGCCTGTGTCGGTGTACAGACTAGGCCTGATATGTAAATAAGAACATGGGTCAAACATGACTCAAAAGCTCATCTGGGCAGCACGGGTCAGGGTGACTCTTGGTGTTACTGAATAAAAAACTGGTATAGCCCCGCTTTACAGTAAAAACGTGTCCTCTCTTCAGGGGAAAATGAGACTTCCCAAGATTAGACTGAGCAGCTGGGCCCCAAAGTGAGCGGTGCAACTAATAATCTGTCCTCTGACAGATAGGGTTAGGTGGCTGTCATTTGAGTCCTGCTGATCATGCAGGCAGGAATATCTGCGGACCCAGAGTGATGCGGTCACTGGTGGCATTTCGTATGCCTGCGGTCACTGTCACACTCAGTGCTTTGGACCTCTCCATTTTCACACATCCCACCAATTGCCCAGACTGGGCATGAACATGTGCACAGTTTTCCTCGTCATTTCATTTTACTAACGCTTAGGCTACTATTACTATAGTATTGTCACTGTGACAATGTCAATAAATTAATAAATAAATAACCAAAATCAAATGTAAATTCAAAGATGTGAACAGTAAAATAACCTAAAGTCTGTAAACTATTATGCACATAAATAAAGAAGACTTAAGTGATTTGGTCACAGTATAATAATCTGTACCTTTATATTTTAAAGGTTTAAACTTGAGTTATGTAGTTCAGCCCTGCAGATGATTTGCATATTTTTCTGAAACATTTAAGTGGTATGAAAGGAATTTGCCCCTGGGGCTGAACACTCCTGTGCTCTGGTTGTCATTCATTGTGTCAGTCAGGATAACCTGCAAAAAGTTTTAAAAACAGGCTACTCCAAAACTACACATTCCTGTACAAATCTCCTCATTTTCACATGCAACACAGTTGGATTTTGTTTTACAAAGGCTTGCTTTTATTATTATTATTATTGATATGCAGGTTATTTGTGCAGCTGCTAAAAGAAATAATTTAATTAACAGATATTCTTTATTAATTTATTTTTTCTGCCAGTTCAGTATAAATAAGTGGTGACGTTACAAATAGGCTACAATATATATGTTTACAACTTTCCATGGAATTTCAAAGGAAACCAAAACCAAACTGAAGCAGAGGAGAGAGAGCGCATGCACCATTCAGACAATAACATGCGCGGGAAAAAAGGAAAGCGAGGGAGAGGTGGAGGAGACCGAGTGGGGGGGTGGGGTAAATTTTCTTTTTATCTTTAGTTTTCCACATCCTGCGAGCTGGCTGCAAAGGCGGCCACCCAGTTTGAAAGAATGAGTGGAATGCGCCTATTTCTCCCTGGCGCGCTTTGATGCGCAACCAGTTGAGAGACAATTGTCAGGCAACTCAAACAAAGAGCATAAGTCCTGGTCTTTACTTCAGCCAATAAAGCTCAGTGTTTAATGTGAAAATAATCAGGTAAATGACAGGGGTTAGAATAGCTGGAATGCATTTGATGAACTACTCCTATATGTGTCTCTTAGTGCAAAATGTTAATGAAGTCATGTGGATGGTTTAGTGCCAACAGTTGCTCAAAGACAGACACTTGTAGAAGGGAGAACAATTAAAAACACAGTAAAACAGGCTGAACTGCAAATATGAATATAATAAAACATACAAAAAAGTGTCTATCTACTACATCCACATTCAGAAACGTGATGCACTTGGTATGTGTGTCGACGCCCATTAGAAATAGTTTGTTCATATCTTCTTTCCCAGTGCGTTGGGCAGACAACGGGAGCACTTGGCTTTGAATTTGCATTTCCCTCTAACATAAATTCATAGTTATTACTTCAGTCTCCACCCTTTTTGGCGCGTTTTGATTCCCGCCACGTCTGGGTCTTGTTCGGCCGGTTATGAGGTTTGGCTTTATTTTCGTCCGGTGATTGACATGCGTTCGGAACGCGTCCCCGCGTCCCCATTGGCTGAGAGGGTGGAAGTGGGCGGAGTAACGGAGGCCGTCGACGCAAATAGTGACGCCCTCTTACTACCGCCTTATAACCGTCCTCCCCCCACTCTGAGCTTCCAGGAGCCGGTGTCTGACGGAGACATTGGTCTATTTACTGCGTTATCTGTTCATGTCTGAATTTCACTCAACTGTTTACAAAACATTGCGGGGGAACAACCGTAGTTTCGGTCTTTTATCCGCTCGTCAGGACGGTGTTTTCCTTCAATCCGAATGAGAGGATCCCTGCCGCATTTTTGTTCCTTCAACGTGGACTTTACGCTTGACACGGGAGCCTGGAGAGTCGCGCTATCGGAATAAAATTACGGACACAAACCTCCACCCTTAAAACACACAAATACCAATAGAACCGGAGACACCTGGTCGACCCGTGGTGAATATCTTTTAAAGGAATGCTGCTGTCCAAGCTCAACTCTCTGGCCCACATCTCCACCGTTGATATGCCGGCGAAAATCCAGCTTCAAGTTCATCAAGGTTAGACGCCCTTTTTTTTCCCCCTCTCTCCCCTCCTGTGTTGTCACGGAGGACGAGGCTGCTGCAATGGCTGGCGGCTCCGTCTCCAAACGCTCGCTAGTTTTTCAAGGACGGCAGCGTGTTTAAGCCACATATTCGCAATTGTATCACCTATATTGTGACGTTTTATGTGTTTCCAGAAGGATGGCTATCGTAGCTTACGCCCTGTGTTTGTATTTTTTATTTTGCAGTGAAGGAGAGGGAACCTTTCGAGAAGCTTTATCAGGTCGGCGCGGTGCTGGGCAGTGGCGGGTTTGGCACCGTCTACTGCGGAACGAGGATAGCCGACGGAGCTCCGGTTAGTACGCCTCATTGTGCTTCATTAATAACGCATATTGCATTTTGATCCAGCTGCTTTACGTGTTGGGTTATTGGGCATGTCGTTTGACTGGTGTTTTTTTTTTTTTTTGCCCTTGCTAGGTCGCTGTCAAACATGTAGCCAAGGACAGAGTCTCCGAGTGGGGAGAGCTGGTAAGGACGATTTTTATCATGCTAATTATGGTTTTTGATTATTTAAAGCGATACTGTCTCATTTTAATGCACTAAAGTGAAATGTTTACTGTGTTTGGTTTGGATTAGGCATTATTTTGGCATGCGTACATGTAAAAATACTAATATTCATCATTATCTCTTCAGCCTAATGGATCCAGAGTTCCTATGGAGATTGTGCTGTTGAAGAAAGTCGGGACTGGCTTCCGCGGCGTTATCAAGATGCTGGACTGGTTTGAGCGACCGGACAGCTTCATCATCGTGATGGAGAGACCCGAAAACGTCAAGGACCTGTTCGACTTCATCACGGAGAAAGGTGCCTTACCGGAGGAGCTGGCGCGCAGCTTCTTCCGCCAGGTGCTGGAGGCCGTGCGTCACTGCCACAGCTGCGGCGTGGTGCACCGGGACATCAAGGATGAGAACATCCTCATCGACCTCCGCACCGGAGAGATCAAGCTCATCGACTTCGGGTCTGGAGCCTTACTGAAGGACACCATCTACACAGACTTTGATGGTGAGTCACCAGGCACGCAGCAGGCTGCGATGTGTTTAGAAATTGCTTTATTGTCACACAGTGGTGTGTGTAACATCAGAGTAATGTCAGTAGGCTAGTGAACAATTTTAGTCTTGTGATGTGTGTCCCAGACACTTGCAGAAATTCCTTGGTTGTGTCATCTCTGACACCCCCCCACCTTTCCTCACTGCAGCCAGTAAATACAGCCTGAGCAGCATTGCCCTAGCTTTGGCGCCCCCCATTGGAGGGAAGTCGCATTTTTACAACTCAAAGTTTGTAAACAAAGTCACATGTCTGCTCCCCCTCCCACGTAGAAACCTAGCTCTCTCACACACACCCAGTCTGTCACGCTCCCTGGCACCTGAGCCCGGAAAATATAATCAGAATCAGGCTCAGCTGATAAGTCTGCATTCCTTTGGGAATGCTTTCGTTTTCGGTTGCACAGTGTAATACAGCCATAATAAGTAATTATCAGAAGATATTGCAAACATACTCAAGTCTTCCTCATATTAATGTTGTGTACATGAGGTTACAGTTTCTAAATGTGTTTCTCTTTTTATGATATAGAAAAATTATATTTTTCTCTTTGTGTCTGACAGGTACAAGAGTGTACAGCCCACCTGAGTGGATCAAATACCATCGTTATCATGGACGCTCTGCCACGGTTTGGTCCCTGGGTGTCTTGCTTTATGACATGGTGTGCGGGGACATCCCGTTTGAACACGATGAGGAGATCTTAAGAGGGCAGATCCTCTTCCGGAGGAGAATCTCTACAGGTAAATTCGCACTATGATTTATATTTTGGCCTCTTGGTCACTGACTGTATACTTCATAGTCAGTATGTTGAGCTGTACTAATATCCCCTCCTCCTCCTCCAGAATGCCAGCAGCTGATTAAGTGGTGTCTGTCTCTGCGGCCTGCCGACCGTCCATCCTTCGAGGACATATTCAACCACTCGTGGATGCAGAGCACATCCTCCTCTGTTGTCCAATCCACAGTGCAGACGGAGAAGACGACCACTGAGATCAGACTGCACAGCATCAGCCACGAGCCCACAGCTTTCACACCTACCCCTGTGGCTGTGGCTCGGTGATGGAAGCAAAACGGTTCTTTCTGGACTGCTCTCGTCTGAACTGGACTGCACGGACACAAAAAGACTATTACAAAAGACTTATGTAATAGACTTGAAGCGGAGCGGAGAGGGTGGGCAGCGCACAGGGGCAACAGTCCTGATACAAGCAAGAGCAAGGTGTGCAGGACTACACGCAGAGGAAGCCAAGCAAAGCCTGTGACACAACCATCGTCTCTTGGCTTCAGCCTGGCAGCCTTAGACCCTCTCCACGCTCTCCACCCCAACTACTTGATAATCCCAGTTGTTGGTCAGTGTCAGAACGTCATTCTCAATGGACTCTGATCGACGCAGCAGGTGTCTTTAGTCTGCATGAGGGTGTGCTCTGTTTGCACGGACACCTGTGTTGAGCAAACAGTACGTGTGCTCACTGTTGTGCTGAACGGCAAGCGGACAGTCTGAGTTATGTAACCTCTCGCTACACTGTACTCTGCGCTCTCCCATTTTTACTGTCTGTCACAGCAGTGTTGGAAGAGCAAAGGCGTTGGCGTAGAGGAGTGATATTCTCAAACAAGTGCCTTCTGTGAGATTGTTCGGGGATCCTGAAAATACTTGAATTTATGAATCCAAAAAGGCTCTTCTTCCAGGCGGCCTTTTTGTTCCTTACTCAAGTACAAGGCTTTATATTGTTTATTGCCGTTTTTTTTTTTCCTCTCATGGGCCTAGATCAGTAAAGCCTGTGTCATTTACAACCACTACTATCACTGCTTCTACTACTCTAATGTCATTAGCAACAAGGTAACCTCATAGCTCTGCCAGAAACCTGTGCAAACAAACCATAAACAAAGAAACACTGGACTTACCTCACTCTGTTTACTACAGCACCCACCTCTACTCTACAACCTCCGCTTCCTCCTCTACTTGCGTTGTACTGTGTACAAACACAAGGCTTAGGCAAACCGCTCATTCACACCTACCTGAACGCACACCACAATGCAAATTTAAGCATACCGAGATACAACAACCTCTGCTCTTCACTTCAATTGTTTTAATTTAAAACGGTGCCTCACGCAGGTCTTAAAGCGCGGTGAGGACAAGAATTGTAAATAACAGCAATATTTATTATCGCTGCGACTTCTTCCTCGCACTTGATGAGCGTTTTGTTGCAGAATTTATTTATTTATTTATGAGATAATTTCGGCTGTCAGTATATATTTCATTCCACAGTCACTGGAGGGCCCACAGATTATTTAAAAGACAAACAAAGACGAGATGAAATTTTTTTTGACCCTATTTATGGTTTAAATTTTTAAAAGAGCAGATGTGTGTGTATGTTTGTGTATGTAATGTAAATAACGTGTAAATAGTCCCATCTTAATGCATCTAAACCATGGACGTCTACTGATGGTAACTGGTTTTGTTACTCTGTTGTCTGCTGTGGAAGTGCGTGAATAATGAATGTTGGATGTTTGTGTGTGAGTGGGGATGAGAAACATCTTCTGGTTGCTTGATTGCAGCTTGGATTGTTGTGTTTTTTTCATCCATTCAAATTAGAATTGTAAATTATGTTAGAAACTATTTTTATACGATTTCAATAAATATTTTTTTTTTAACTATGGCACTTGACTCCTTTGTATTGCTTTAAGTATCACAATAGTGTTTTATGATCCTGTGTAGCTCAAAAAGTGAACAAAATATTGTGATGCATTTCAAATCGAGGTCAGATTTCATGGTATACATGTATCAGCAGCACTATGCACTGGGATAGATTTTTATATAGAATTTATTTATTACAAAAGTAGATACATACTTTAACATAAATAGAATTTACTAGGTCAGCGGGGTAAACAGTTTCCTCAGCAAGTTTCCTTTTCCTGTTCACACGTTGGTAGAAAAGCAGCAGATAAAGAAAACAGATGAAGAGATAAGAAGAAACAGGCAGATGGCAGCAAAAAGGGGCTGGGTGCTCATATACTGCTGTAGTAGAGAAAACAAGTGAAAAACATTCCCAGAATTGTCTTTCTACTACAAACTGTGAGATACTGAAGCATGACAAGAACATAACTGAATTCATTAGTAATTGCAATTTGTTCATTCATACAGTTGACAAGGTGACGAGGCTGAATGAATCCCTTTACGCAAATGACTGAACTGAATCTGTCTAAGATCTTAGGTGCATGCATGAAAACAAAAGGACTGTGCACACTTTTTTCAAGACTAACAATAGTCACCTCAGGAGAAATCTCCCTGTCTCTCTGAAATACACAGTCTGTATTTTGTAATATAAGTTAACTACACTTACTTTAAGATAAAAAAAATGTACTTTAAAACATTATATTTAACCTACTTAAATACATAGAATAATAAGTAAATAAAATAATACATTTAAAATATTATTTTAGTGTAGTAATAGGAAACAGTTTGGCTGAATTAATCTGAAAAGAGTAGTTTTCTGCTCCTTTTCCTGTCATCATTGCAAGGCCCAGAGACAAAGCTGTACTACTCTGGAGTATGTCTGTTCCTTTCTGAGCACAGAATGACCAACTACAACATTAAAATTCAGCACTGAATGTTAATGTTTCATAATAATATTTAATAATATTACTTTTGATACTTTAAATACATTTTGATGATCATCAGCTTTTACATAAATACACATTTTAATGCAGGAGTATTTTTAGACTGATATTTCTACTTAAAAGATTTCTGCACTTCTTCCACTTCCACTTCTAAAAAAAATTATAAATAAATAAACAACAACAAGAAAGAAAGGGAAGAGCATAAGCATACATGACCAAATAAATTAAAAGTGGAATATAATCAAAGAGAGAACGCAGTCTTAAACAGGTGGGTTTTCAGTTTGGATTTGAAGAGTGGGAGTGAGTCGATGTTTCTGAGGTTGGATGGTAGTGAGGGCATGGTGGCAAGATGTGCGAAGGGGACAGTCAGGTGAATGGAGGAGGAGGATCTAAGGGTGCGGGAAGGAGTGGCAACATGGAGGAGGTCAGACAGATATGGAGGGGCGAGGTTGTGGATGGCCTTGAATGTTAACAGCAGAATTTTGAATTTGATGCGTAACTTAGCCGGAAGCCAGTGAAGCTGCTGTAAGACGGGAGTGATGTGGTCTTTACAGTTTAGCATCAGGTAAAAGCTATAAAGCCAACAGGGATGAGGGCCACTGCTTGTCTTCATGTGTTTAACAGTCTGCAGATGCTGCCCTGCGTTAATCTAGACATGATCAGTGATAGTAACCAGCAGGCAGCAGCCTATCACGGATCTTCCCTCTTGGATAGATAAGACCTGTAGGTTTAATCAGCTGTGACGCTCCCATGAGACTCCTACCCTCCCTGCTAATCTTCCTCTAGACAGCACTGCTGGTACCTCACCTACAGCGCGATGAAGATTTACACAACAGAAAATTACATGGAGGCTGGAAACACTGCTGCTCCCGTCGGCCCCAGTTAGTGTCTGTCAGGTAAATAAGATGTGCGTTTGCCAGCTCTAATGTGAAGAGATGGATGGATGCAGCTATACTGTGAGCCAAAATAGCATCTGTCATTCTCCTCAGTTCCAAGGAGCTTTCTAGCATTACTGTTTTAGTTTCCAGAGAAAGATATTAGAAATTAGTTGAGACAAAAGGAGAGCCTAAAAGGAGAGTGGGAATTGTGTTGTCAGAAACACAAATCAAGATTAATGCTAATGTGTCTGCTGGATGTGTAAAAAACACCTCCATCAACCTTCTGTAGTTTGTGCCATAAGATAATCAGCAAATGATAACAAAACACGTTACTCAGCATGCTGAGTGAAGGCAGATTTGCATTTTAAGCACGTTAGCACGCGGATGCTCAAAGCATCAGTGTGCCTTAGGACAGTCTCGCAGAGTCTGTGTCGTGGCTGTGGAACTTGAATCTTCTAAGAACCTACATTCTTGGTCTTGTTATGTTGTAGAATCCCTGAAGACATCAGGTCACTTTAATTTTTAATACTTAATGTTTAAGTCCAGGAAGAACAGCATAGGTGACATAGGTGACACGTGCGTAAATAATGCGATAAAGGGGTTAAGTAAAGATCATTCCAAGCGTTTTACTCCTCTCCTCTCCCCTGAGATGCACCATCAAAGAGTCAGTGTCTAGAGGATCACACTCCCTGAGCACCATCTAATCCTCAGCCCACCCCTGAAATCTGGTCCCCAATCACCCTTTTGTCAACGTTTAGCCCATCACTTTATTCTTAAGAATAAGACTTCATTTTTATTCACAAATTTACTAATTTTAAGTTGTTAAGGGACTCCTCTGTATAACTCACTGTACATATTTTTATTTCAGATAATAATAGACAGATTTTATCAAAGGAAACCAGCCCTAAAAATAAAATCTCATCTCCAGCATGAATTCAAAATGTAGCGTCAGTCTTCACATGTCCTTTGATCTGACACTGACTTTCTTCTGCAGGTATTCAGACAACACACAGTTTCCCTGAAGACATTACAGCTTATCGGAGACCACAGGCAGTTTCCACGAATGACGCCACCATTCATTTCCCTTCTCATTCTGAGAACCTTGGTACATTAAACTCTGCATGTAGGCATGTTTTGTGATGAAAATGCAGTCAACTTAGTCAATTTTGCTGCTGAAAATACTATTTAAAAAATGGGTTTGACATCATGCACATTTGCTTTCTGACTGAGGTTGATGTACAATCAAAATGTAATCAAGGGCAATAGAAATAAACTTAGTGGGGGAAAAAACCACTACGTGAACCAGTTAAACTTCACTTGTCAGTGAAGAGATGAAAAATAGCGACAGATGAAAACACTAGATCTGTGTGGCGCAAATTACTAAACAGTATTAATTAATGAATCCATAATATAAAGAGAAATGCACCATTTCCAACACATTTTTGCATTGTAAACACAGTAATTAGCATCTTCTTTTGCTGATTTTCTGAAAACCTGCTTAAAATTTCTATTTTTTATTTTTTTTATTTTTTTTGCTTCTGCAAAACCACATAATAAAAAGGACATATTACAATTTTATGGAGAGTTTATGCGCTGCACAGTTTCTGGGCTAAACAGTTCCTGGAATTTATGGAATTTTCCACAATTTATCTGACAAACTAACTGTGATATAAAAAATATCAATCAGCAAACCAGGGTGAGACTAAGCTAAACTTAGCCGCAACTGGCAGTAGCTTTGTAATAAAAAAAAAAACGTGAGAGTGGGGTTGATTTTCTCATAATATTCTAAGGAAGTGAATAAGCCTGTTTCGCAAAATGTCTAAATTAGTACTTTAAATATTAACTACAAGTTTCGATTTGACTCTTTTGGTGTATCTAGACAGTACACTGACCTTTTTGTCCAATTGTTCATACCACTGTTTGTTGACCACCATTTTACCCCCACCTGAGGATAGACTAACAGAGCTGAGTATTTGCATGAACTGTGAGTGAGTCACTCTCTCTCTGCTCAACAGTGAGTCATCACAAAAGCAGGACACAGTGTCAAAGACCTACCACAGACACTTTACAACAGCACTGTCTATGTTAAGTCTTCAGAAGAAAACACATCAATGGCTAATATATGTCTCTTAGAAGAATCACCTAATGTGTGATAATGAGTGAGTGTCATTTGTTGTGATCACATTGTAGAGGATACAATATGTTCCTCTCATCTGCGTGTAATTGTACTGTCGTACATTGCCTGGATTGGCTCATCTTTGTCTTTTCCCGTAAGCGGTGTGTTACACCTACTTATGAGAAAGAAACAGTTGTTGCATAATCAACCTCCTCCCTGTTCCAACTGTTAGACACAGAACTGGAGCTGTTGGGCAATGTCAGGAACTTCCTTCAGAACATCCCCCCTCCCCTACTCCAAATTCCTATCTCACTGTCTGTCTTCATCTGCACGTGTTTGTCCTCTGCCAAACTGACTGTTCTGATAAATGCACCACAGGTACAGATACACACATTCACATTCTTGCACAAACCACTGTTTGCTAATCGACAAATGGGAAATCCAGTGTGCTCTAAGTGAGTGTTAATGTTGAGAAATGGATACAGACACATGCACTATGCATCTTTTGTGAAATGTGCAGTGATTGGCTATTTAGTAATAATAATGACATACTTTGTTGATCGCCTTGGGGAAATTGTTGTTTGGACAGCGGCCAGACAGTACATGTTGGCGCCACTTTGGCGTTTCAGCACATTGTCCAAGAACACCTCGACATGTAGCCTGGAGGGACTGGGAATCGAACCACTCACCCTCGTGTTCGTAGACAACTGCTCTACACACTGAGCTACTTGCTAAAGAATGTGTAATAGATAAAAGCAAAAGTAGATCATCAATAAATCAAGCTTTTCTGGTTCAAAGTCATGATAAAACCATTTCTGTACTTGTGTGTGTTTGCCTGAATCAAGTTCTAGAAACCTGGGCACGCACACTTTCCGTACAACACAGCGGTGTCTGTCATTAGATGCTCCATTGTGGTAAATACACACATCTTTCAAACTCCATGCCTCACTTCATAATAAAGGCTAGAGGACATTAGTTGTTTTCACAGTCTGAGAATGCTCTGTAAAAATGGTGGACTGCACCTTTAACTTCACACATACACTTTAACCCTGTCAGTGCAGCGATGAGCATCAAAATTGTCTTCAATTTGAAGGATTCTTTGCCCCTTTTTGTTTTGCTGAAGTCACTTCAACCTCCAAACAGGCAGAGGTACAGTACAGGTGGACTTAGGTATTAAGTGAATAATGGATGGTAGCCAGCCGGTGTCTGTGTCACTTGTTCCATCTGAACAGAGGGCACAGTGCTCCAGTAAAGGTCGACATCCACTGTCTCCTTGAGTAGCAACACGCTGTTCTAGCTGTCACCAAACTCACAGTTTCCATCTCTTCACATTACACAGAATGAGTCCCACACTGATGTATTGGTATAATTGGGCAGAACTATGGCTGCCAACTGCTCATCATCACAGGGAAAACTGCCAACCAAACCACAGTTTATCCCTAATTTGATATTATGTATACAGTGCTGTCTTATCATGGAAGACATGAGGAACTGTAATTACTGGTGATTTATGCATTTATAATATTTTACTATCATTCACTGAGCATTTTCTAATACCCAGAAATTAGGATGAGTATCTTCTTAACCAGAAGACCTCCTAATTGTTTTAGTCTTGACAAGTCATCAGAGCCAGACACTAAGAATCATACACTCAAGTTTGATATATTTTATCTTATCCACAAAGCATCTTAAAGATGGAAAAGGGGTAATGATCTCAACAGAGACTTGGACTCAAGCACTCAAAGGTATTAAATCATGCTTTGTACTTTCCAGCCATCAGTTAATTCAGCACAAAGTGATTTATATTGTCAGCTGAAACTACACTCAATTTTCCAATCACAGTGTCGTTTATGTGTAAGGTGCGGGACTTTATTTTGGAGTTATGGACACATACACACACATACACATGCACAGATTCACAAAGTGCTATCTTAGAATATGTTGGTCACCAAAATTTGTGGCAATTCAATTTGGAATTGTAACAGCTAAGAAATTGATTGTAAAGTTTTGGAATAAAGGATAAAGTTTATAGGATAATTTTACAAATTCCTTGTGTTTAAACCAGCCATTAAGTATCCCATCCTAATGTAAGTTCAGTGTAATAATGGGCAGTAAATCCATAATCCTCACTCTGTGTAAAAATACATTACATTGCCTTATACAGCTTCACGTACAGTGTAACACATACTCATCCAAAATACAAGGCAATACCATTGTTGCTTTCAAAACAATAATGGCAGATGAACAGAGTATGGCTGCACATTTAGTCTTGCAGATATACAGCATGGCCTGGACTCAAGCAGTGTTGTTGTGTATCATGGTCAACCACGTTGCTTGCACAAATCCAAATCCAATCACTGACCATGCACAACAACTTTGCTTGAATGCGAATCATCGTTTCTGTTTCTCCTCCAGTGTACATGGGAAAGTCTACCAGGAGAGACAAACCCAGGTAGCACGTTGCAGAAATACGTCAACAAAGTGTCACACCCTTTGCCCCCAAGCAAGCAAGCAAGCAGACATCAAGCCAGCATGGATACGATGATTTCAGTACCTCTCAGTGTCACTCATCTGCTACTCCAACCAGGTTAAAACACGTGCACACACAAAATAAAGTATTACAGTAAGTATGCTAAGAATAGACAAAAACCGATGGACAAATCTATGTGATGAGAACGTGTTTCATTTGCAATATTATGTTTTGCAGAAGTCACCTTAAGTATCTATCCCAGTTATAGCACAGGGCAATAAAGTATTCTCAGATCACCAGCGCAGATAATTGTATTTTTTACATCTGCAGATTCTGCCAACAGGAAACAGTCATGGGTGAAATTAATGAAAGTAAACACAGCAACACAAAATTTGTTCATTAACTGATGTTCCCATGGTGGTGTTATTTATTGCCTCATTAAGCAAGAATGTTTTTTCTCTGTCTTCTGCATAAACTCCTCCTGTTTTGTTTAATCAGCATGACAAGACAACCAACACTCGCTCTTTCTCAACTTGTAGTCACACGAAGACAGTTATGCTGTTAACTTTGTTTTCACATTTTTGTGAATGACTCAGCCTTGATAATAAGAGAGGAGGAGAGAAAGAGGGTGGACAGCTCTCCGCCCCACCTCAAACCTCTCTCAACAGTTACGTTGGATCTCATGGGTTGTGGCCATCCTTTACCTTGTAACAGCTCCATGATTAACATGCCTGGACATGGAGGAAAAGAAGAAGGTTAAGGCTGAAGGTATGAGGGGGTTTGGCCTGGGTACACTGCACAAACACACAAGTTGCATCGTATTGTGCAAGTGCTCCTGTTGCAACCTTTTTTCCCACCCAGTGTGTTATCGTTCTCTCGAAAAATACCAGAATTTAGGATGAGAGATTATGGGAACCAGAGAATATCGTTTGTGAGAGAGAACTTCAAGAATGTTGGCCGATACAAGGCAAATTGTTATCTGTGAAACTGACAGCTGCTTTGCATATTCAAAAGTTCTCACTTCTAAAAATATTATGTATTATTTACATGACTGGATTGATTAATTGTTCCATCTGAGAACGCAACAACAACATTAGTGACCTAACAAATACAAGACAGGTTGCTAATGAACTAATGATGATCAGAGCATCTAAATGCTTCCTTTATTATAGGTAAACTGAAAGTGAATGTGCCAGTGTCAACGCATCAAATAGTTCACTATTTACACATTCAGCAGGTATGGAGCAACATTAGCTTTCAGCTGTTTTCACATTACTTACCAGCATGACAAATCTATTATAAGTACAATATTCCATTTTCACTCCATTTTACTTTGCACCAACCACCCGAGGCAAACTTCTGACTCTTTAGGGGGAAAAATAAGTATTCAAGCAACACAAGATGAGCTAAACGTCCCTCCTCTATCCACTCAAATAAAACCAGAGATAAAACATTCAAACTAAGGAAGAAATTAGGAGGTCTGAGCTGACACAGGCCAGTTGGATCGCCTCACAGTCTCTTCTTTCTTTATTTGCCTTAGTTAAAACATTGTCAGTGAGTATTTTTCCCAGGCCTCACTGAGAACTGTGGGAATCCGGGAACTCACTGTGGTAGCTCTGTGTTTGTCTCCAGGATGCTTGTTGGGTTTCCAGGGTAGTGGGAGTAACTTGTCTGAGCCAAAGGTGACCCTGACTTTCTTTTTGGCTAACTCTGTAAGCAACTGATGGACTGTGGGAGGGGGAGGCATCAGATCCTTGAATCCGAAAGGTTATGGGAAGGGGAGATTTAGGAAGCTCAGAAGAATGAATTAGGACAAAATCACCAAAAAAGGGTTCTGCTCTGCATTCACGATTATGTGTTTTTGAGTTTGTGTCATGACCTGTTTCATGTCATTCTCTTGTTTGTCTCTATAAATGTCCAATTACTGTGGAGTCTAGCCTTAGAGAAATTGTTCAACATTTAATGGGAAATACAGTTGTTTGGTTTCTTGCCAGTAGTTAAATAAGCAACTTAATACCACTGTTGCATTTGTCCATCAAGTGCGAAGCTGAATTAGCTTATCTTAGCTTAGCATAAAACCTGGAGTGGGAAACAGCTAACTTGACCAAAATCCAAAAGCACCAGGTCTACCAGCACTTCTAAATTTTACTCAATAACATGTAAGAAAAGAAAAAAAAACATCAAAAAGGAACAAATAGGGAGAATACAATGATTAGTTTTTGGTAGATGGTCGTATATATTTATTTCTCAGTTTCTACATTAGAACAACTAGCAACACAAAAAGTGGTTTCTTGGCTGCTCTCCTTTAACAAAGACTATTCCTGATCAAGCTTCTTTGGACTATGAAAGCATCCACTTGGCATCCAGATGAAGCTGCCGGATGCTGGGCCAGGTCCTTGCTGGACTCCTCCTGATCTCTCAAAGAAATAACTCATGAGAAGTTTCTCTGATGAGAAACTTTTGACAGGTCTTCCTATCTTTGTCCTGGACCTCTTCATCATTCTGCACAGAGGTCACACTAAATATTTGTCACTTTAGCCTTAAAGAAGCTGTTTTTTTTTTTACTGTGTACATATTTCCTAAATGTTCTAGTTGTATTCCAATAAAGAGACTAAGATCAAAACATATATGATCATAATAGTATTGGTAAAACAACAAATCTAATTATCTGTGAAGATTCTCAGTCATCCAGGTCATGGTTGCCATTGAAAACCGTTTTTTTGAGATAACAAATCTAATGGTGGTGTAAGACTTTTGCACAGTATTGTTTAGTGTTTTTTGACATTATCGGCTCAAGTCAACTCGCATTTTTTGGTTTCCCATCAGACAGATGTTGTGGATAGTACCTGGTACATGGTACTTTTTTGGTATCACCCCAATCGAGGCTCCAAGAGAGCTGAAGTGATTCCAAAAAGTGATGTGAAAACACTGCAGACTACTGGTTGGTCAGAGAGAAGCGTTGCTATCTCAACCGCAGCCGTCTCATTATATTTCCCAGATTCTCCTGATGTTGTCAGCAGTTTTTGGTCTTGCTGCTTAAAGTCTTTTCTGAAATAAAATCTATCTCCTTTGCTGTGACAAGCAGCTACATACAGAGAAACAAGAACAGCGGTCCTTCCATGTCTATTGTTCCTGCCTGTGTCTGCAGTTTCACTGCAGTTCACTGTAGTTTCATGTGGCCTTGCTATTACAACTAGTTATACTCAGGGGCTCCTATTTGCAGTGGAAAACAAAGTAGCCGGTGCCAAAAGTGAGTAGAGTAGAGTAGTGCCAAGCCTAGCTGAGGATGTACCATGAGGTGAAAGAATGCTATTAAATTCCAAAACAACCGCAATAACTCCACAAAGACTGCACAGCTACATGCACTCTTTGGGTACACATTTAATTGCCTTAAAACAAGTCAATCTAAGATCTTTATGACTTATCAGCAACTGAATGCAACAGCATGGTCAGGGTTTTATGCAGATCACCTTTCTAGTCAATGGAAAATACAGCCGGCAACGGCATGCCAAACTTTCCATGACATGACTCCTAAATCAAATATACGATATATAAATATGAAACCACTGTTGTATTCACAAATTAACTAAAAGAACTGAACTGAGGCTGAAAGATAGCTTACCTTAAGTCGAAAACTATATTCTATGAATACATGTACACTGTTACGTTTCCAGGTAACTAGTAGGGAAAAAAGCATTATAAACTGCAGTGAGTATGTTTACTAATATAAGATATACTGCATGTTTTATGCCAAGGCAATACTTTAGTGTTTAAAGAAACTGCTGAAATATAAAATTAAATTTGGCTGCATAACATATTGTCTGTGTCTTCCTGCTCTGCTCATAGTTTAAATAAACTTAAGTAATGCTCATATTCTTTAGGCTAGCCAACTTGTTAAAATAAACTTTATTCAAATTGCCAATTAACACAGCCGGCCACAGGTTTGAAATATAAATAAAATACAAATCTGCAGTAGCATTCTCAAAGTAAAAGTAAAAATTGTATTTGGTTCCCAGACAGGTTAGACCTGGGGTAACTGAAGAGCTTAACAAGCATGCTAAGCATGATATGGTCAACCATGTTGATCTGGTTCAAACTCCTCATCCAGTTCTAAGAATCTAGGTGGAGCTGATGACAGAGATTAATTTAAACCAGCAATCAACATACAGGCCTGTTGGAAAGTCTGTATGTTTAAAAAATGTGCCTTTAGGTTTGGTGTGATTCCAAATGTGCTAAAAGATTTTTTTTCTCATGTCACCAGCATGGATGTGAATTATGGGTTAATAGCAAGATGTAGAGGGTCATCCCTCCCAGAACTCCTACATCTCTCTGTGTGAGGTTTCCAGTAGATGCCGAAGGAGCGCTACATTCCTTATTGGCTGATTCACCACATTACACACTGTGCAGGCTGCTGCCACATCCCTTTAGGGGAAAGGTCACTCTCCTCTCCCTCTCTGTTATTGAGTAAGAAAAATGCGACAATCACATTCACACACACATTCCCAAGCAAAGTCAAGGCAAAGAGTGAGGACACTCACTGTGTGTGAAAACACATACACAGTCTTGCTACACATTATTAATAAAGTGGTGTATGCCACTGACCTGTGAATCACGCTGACTTTTGTGTGTTTCTGCATAATGTGTTGCATAGCACTGTGTGTTATGTTTACGCACACGTTTCTTTAACTGGAACATACTTTACAGGACATTGTAGAAGAGGACACAGTGTATCTTTGCCCTGAGCTACAATAATTTCCTTTTGAAATAATCCTTCAGATTGCCAATTAGGACACTGGTATGAATTCCTTTCACAATAAACACCGCACTTGCCAAGAGACTGCAGGTAGTAACATGGCAACAATGATAATCTGAACACTGGGTGGGGACACAGAAACCAATGTCAGCGTGAGTAGGATGGGACATGTGATTACCAAGTCTCAAATGCAATTAAAATTTTCCACCTTTGCACTTTGCCTTTCTTCTTATCCTGTTCTTGTCCTGCTTAACAAATACTTGTCATAACCTCCCCACCCACATGCATTCCCATTAGCCCCTCCCTCCCGCGCTCGCTGCTTTCCCGTAAAGATACTGCCTCACACACTTCCTCATTCCTGAAAAACCAATAAAGAACAATGATGTGGCAACTCTCAAGCTTCTGCTTGCTAGTGCAGACTGCAGGGGCTTTGATTCTCAATGAGTGTGTCAGGAAAGGAGATGTGTGATGTTGATAAGATGCTTTTCAATGTCTTTTGTTGCGGATTGGTAATTGGAGATGATATTTATGATTAAACATGCAACATAAAACTGACGCAGGTGCAAAAAATGGGTTTTATTGACATAAACAGTGTTTCATTATCCCTGTAATGGTTGACCAAGTAGAGGAAACAACACAAAGAGTCAAGAAAATAATCATTACAAAGTTTATTTGCTCTTTTCACCAGACAAAGTCAGTACAGTTCAAACTACACAACCAGACTACATCTCTATTGTGTCATCTAGATGTAATAAAATAGGTCAAATATAGCAAATGGCGATCTGTGGCCAGTGTTCATCTTACTCTGGAGGACATGATTTTGTACAGTTAAAATATCCTTCAACACAACACGCAAGTTCATGTAAATTTTAATTTGTTTTACATCCAGACCTAAAACATACATATTTAGCCTTATCTTATCCCTTTTGACTGAATATTTGATTGAAAATTTCCTGTTAGTTTCATTCTTATCTGTATTATATCATTTTTCTGTAATTTTACGTTGATCTATTTTAAGCTTTTGTTGTGTTGCATTTATTGCATTTTTCAAAAAAAAAATATTTCTTATTGTCAGCTTGCCAGTCACCTAATTTGAATTGCACAGACTTGTATGAGAGGTGCTGTAGACAAAAAGTTGAGCCAATTGATTGGTTGCTGGTTTCACTTCTATTTTATACACAGCCACCCATTCTGATCACACACTCACTATATTATAAGCTTTTCCTGCAATCAAGATGTTGGATGTTAGAGCAAGCACATTTTAATTATAATCTAGCCCCCTCTTTAAATGACTTATTTTCAAGCAGGGGCTAAAATAATGTAATGAATTTCCCACTCACACTCTGTTGGAGAGTGCAGGCTTTCCGGCTCCAGCCGGGCTGATAGTAACTGCTGAGTAGGGAAAGCCTGTCAGTAGCCACTGGCCATCAACAATATAAAGCCCCCTTGACTGTACTCACTGAACTTTCCATTGGGTTGTTTGTTAATCAGTCATTAATAGCAGAGGAAACTGGGGATCATGCGATTTGCAGTTTATAGTAATGAAGAAGTCCAAAAGGTACAAAAACAGGAACTGACCTTGACTCTTCCTGCTGCTTGTTTGTGTGTTATGTGAGGCCAATTCCGGTTCCTCTGAATCAGCTCATGTGTACAAAGTTGTGTGCGTGTGTGTGTATGTATGTGTGGTATCTGGAATTTACACTACCAGTCAAAAGTTTGGACACACATAGGAATCACCATGATGTTCATGAAAAGATACATGTCTTCAGCTGTGTTACCATAATTAAAAAATGGTTTTCTAATGATCACTTATCCTTTGAAAGTTAATAAGCTTGCATTAGCAAACACAAAGTGCAATTGGAAGACAGTAC
>JAUMHL010000028.1:4377707-4393449 GCA_032362345.1 Sandelia bainsii
TTCTGATCAATGTGATGTTATAAAATCTGCTTTTCTTTCACAAACATGGTCATTTCCATGTGTGTCCAAACTTTTGAGTGGTAGTGTACATGGGAGTCCTGATGTGTTGAAGTTGTCTGTCACTGTCTTGACAGTTACTGGATCAGTTCACAACAGTACATAGGATACTATCATCACACAGCGGTGACAGAACAGAAGATGATACTTTACAGACCACACAACTAGGCCTATTAACACTGCAGATATAAAATTATGTACACAGCAAAACTGTGGGACATTGTGCTCTGCTGGCAGCAGTATACAGAACACAGTGATAATGAGAAAGATATAAAAGTCAACTGTCAACATTATTATCAAGGCTGAGTAGCGTTTACCATTAAATCACTGTGTATGTGGGCACAATGCAGATTACACAGGAACAATTGAGTCAAACACTTCAGCAACCAGGGTCCATATCCAGGTCAAATGTAAAACAAAAAAAGTGAACACATAACCAGCAACCAGCAGGTAATATACTGACCAATGTTTTTAAATATTTTGTAAGATTTGAACATGAACCATAACTGACTCATGAAGCCGTCATTTATTTGCCTTGCAGTCACTGTAGATGTGGCATCAGATGTGGAAGGTCAAGGTTCACTGCTGAGTGTCTGTGTGTGCAATGGACATGCTGACAGTGACAGCACTAACATAATGTTTACTATTAGCACGCTAGCATAACAATACATAGTGATGTCGATTTTTAGCTTTATTTTAAGAGGTTTTGCAAAAATATGGAATTTACCATTTAGGAATTACAGCCGTTTTAAGCAGAGTACTTCCATTTTCAGGGGCTCAATTGTATTTAGACAATTGACTGACAAGGAGTTAATTGACCAGGTCTGATCCATTACTTTGTTACTTCAATGAAGCAGATAAAAGGTCTCTTGGTTGATATCAGGTATTGAGTTGGCTTTTGTCAGCTGTTTGACTAGAGCTTCAACTATTAAGTTCAAAGAGATCTCAATGCAAGTGAAGCATGCCATCATTATCACTGGGCTATAAAAACAACATAAATATATAAGAGAGATAGTAAAAACCTTAGATATGGTCAAATCAACAGTTGGGTACATTTATAAAAAGAAAGAAAGCACTGGTGAGCTCAGCAACAGCAAAAGGCCTGGAAGACCACATAAGACAGCTAAAGTGGATGACTAAAGAATTGTTTCCTTGGTGAAGAAAAACCCCTTTACGACATCATCAGAGGTCAAGAATACTCTGGAGAAGGTAGGAGTATCGTTGTCAAAATCTACAATCAAGAGATGCCTTCATGAATATAAATACAGAGGGGGAACATTCAAGAACAGGAAAGCCAGAGTAGACTTTCCCAGAAAAGACCAAAAAAGCCTCAAATGTTCTGGATTGTTTGGACTGATGAAACCATGTCAAACATGGTGGAGGCAGTGTTATGGCATGGGCAAGTATGGCTGCCGGTGGACTGGATAGGACACTAATAGGAAAGTGGTACATTTTTATAGCAATTCCACTGTAGGTAATATTTCTACAAATAAGACTAAATACAGCATAAATACCAAGGGTTTATATTAGTTTCTGGGACTACATGAACTGTTGTCATTTCAATGGGAACACAGTTGTTCATTTAAGAAGATGATTGGAAGACCTCCGTGTCTGTCTTATACATACTGGTAACATCCATCCAACCATGAGCTAAAACCTTTTGGTGTTCTTTTTTAAAATTGCACCAAACTTTTACAAGTGTCTCTAAAAAAAAGTTCTCCCTCCATTGAGACCAGTATGATTTTGTCAGCATGTTACAGGCATTATGCTAGAAGCTAAGATTCAATACGTAACCATGTACAGCACAAAAAGAGCCTTCTGCATTTCCATATCTGAAACACATCTCCCTTAATGATTTGGATTTCTGTAGCTACTGGGATGTGAGATGGAGATGATGAAGGATCTTGTAATTTTCTACTATATCTAGTGTTAAATGTAGCAGACACACTGATTTGAGATTTATGCAAGCCTATGAATGAGGGGA
The DNA here is from genome assembly GCA_032362345.1 of Sandelia bainsii. NCBI lineage: Eukaryota > Metazoa > Chordata > Actinopteri > Anabantiformes > Anabantidae > Sandelia > Sandelia bainsii. The sequence goes on from JAUMHL010000028.1 coordinate 4,379,749, forward strand.
ATAAGTTAAATTTTGATTTGATGGTGGCACTGTGGACATGTCACAGGACGACCAATGTTTGTTGAGAAGAACTAAGAGGAACATGAATGTCTAAATGTAGTGGAAATATAACCAATACTTATTGTGACATTTCACCTTTATGGTGACAGTAGAACAAAAGCCAGGAAACCATCAAAGTTTTCAGGATGTATGCTCTAGGAACCACTTACATTGGTAAAAAATAAACCAGCCTGTAAATTAAAATACTTAATAGATTGAGCCTATTAAGTAGACAATCTATGTAATAGATTTGACATTATACTATAATATGTAATTGTTGTAGTGGAATACCTCTACAAAATGTCATGGTATTAGTAGGTATTTCATGGTACTAGTTATTTCAGTTTATACCAAATTGAAAGATGAACTGACCCAGTGACAGACAGACCAAATGTAATTTTTTTTTAATCACAGGATATCCTCGCTGCAATCCAATTTTAGCATACGATCACTTAAACAAGCGTGAGGCAGGGTGTTTGTTCTACTGGAGGGAGGTTTATTTTAGCACAATTGTGAGTGTGATGCCCGTAATTCTGTATCTTCCTGGGCAAAAGGTAACAAAGGTAAGCTGACATCAGCTGCTGCCTTAATGCATAGGTGTTTTCTAGAATTCGGAGAGGAAAGACAAAGACATTGATACCACAATAGGAAATTAGGAGTGGTGATGGTCTTAGCAGAGAATGCTGAGGGGAAAGGTACAAAGACAGTGAGGGGGCACATGTTCCAGCCACTAACAGCAACGCTTTTACTTCCAGCTATTCTTGTTGACAGGATGTAGTGGAAGTGGCAGAAACAAAGCAGTGAGTGTTATGTGGTTGTTGTTTTTTTAAACTCAGCATGCTTCTCTGTGTCTCTCCATACACAGCCAGAAGATAAGCGTGTGCACCCACACACACACACACACACACACACAAGTTACAGTAATTCATTTTATAAGAAGCTGTGTTTTGATTAATAGTGCACACACTCCAGGATATCTAAATCTTGCTGATGTTGTCGCTCCCTAAGCTTCCTCTTTGCAGAGCAACAGCGAGAAGAGCAGGGTTACGGTGACCCACTTACATCCTGCCGTGACCCACATCTGGACTCTTTGCCCCTGTTGACAGCCTGTGCAACACACACTCTAATCCACACACTCGCTACTCACACTTAAGAGAGCTCACTGGCTAACTGGGCCAACGCTTGCGTAACTGGCTTATTACACTGCAAGTCTTTGGTCTGGAGCTGGATTGTGTTGGAGTTGGAGCTGAGTAGTGAGACTTGCAGAGAAAACAATCAGACAGTTTCTGCTTTCATTAAATTTCTGCTGTAGTGCTTCTCTAACCTGACCATAAAAATCAAATATCTACTGTAAAACAGAAACATAGTTTAACCAAGGGATATCCAAACCTGCTTTCCAATCATTCTTGCACTTAGAGCTTCTGATTGGCTGAACAAACCTGAACAGGTAATCAGCAATGGTCAGTTCCCCAACGTCCCATATTAATCATGTGACTTTGAACACAGAAAAAAATAGATTTTGGTCATTTAACTTTGACAAATTCCAATATTCAAATCTGTATCCTTGCATTCACCCTCAACCTGGGAGAAAAACGTCAAGGAACAACATGCAGAGGTATTTTTCTTTAGCTGCTCTGGCAGTAAAACAACACATGCAGGAGTGTTTCCTGTGGGAGATTCTCTGGTGCCGACAGCCCTCGCTGACAATGACCTTTGTCTCTGTTTGATGACCCAGGATAGTAACTGGAATGTGTCACACTTGCAAGTCAGCACCAAAGACTTGTAGTCATGTAGAAGAAACAAAAACAAGGGAGTGGATAAAATAACAGGATTACACTTTAGGCTGGACTGTAAAGACTTGGATGTTACCTGTATATAGGAAGGAGACTCCCAAAAAGTCTAAGATAAATGACATGAAATAAGATATCCCTTACTCTTAATAATGCCACAACCACTGAACCAAGTACTGTTTGGGAAAAATGCCTTTGGTTTTACTGCCACCTGCTGTTCAGCGTGTGAAACAGCATGATGTTGCATTTTGATAACAGGTCACGAGCTGCGTGAATGAAAACCACAGAAGAACTAAGTTCATTAGATCCAAAAACATAAGAACATGATCTTTTCTCCAATGTTTATGTTTTAAACTGGTGACATTTAGTTTCATGCTGCTGCTGCTCTACTCTATCACACGTACTTATCTTTTATAACTTGTGCCAGTACACTAAACAGTTTGCACACCTACATTCCTAAGAATTGTGTTTAAATACAATAAATCAATTGAAAAAAGCACATTTCAGCTGTACCTTCTTTATGCAATAGTCCCTTTGCATCATCACCAACAATAGATGTCAATCAACATCATCAACAGGTGTGTCAGGGGCCTCCTGTAATCAGCGGTATCCCCCAATCTCAAATTCATTCATACATCTAGCATTGTTTAACTATCCGTGCTTAGTTATTTATTTTCTGTTTCTGTTGACTATGCAGCCATCGTCATCCTGTGTCACCTTCAGGGGCTTTATTATTCTGATGAGGAGGATTATAAATCATAGATGTTAACCTGGGCTAATATTGATCTAATATTGACAACTCTTGATGAATGTTGACAGTCACACTTACATATATAGGTGATGTAGAGTTTTGCTACAGTCAAATGTCTGCAGTGAAAATGTTCTATAGATTTTCATTTGCTTCTTTTCCTACTGACTTCTTCTTTAATGTTTCTGGAAGGATCTCCTCAGAGACTTCTGTCTTCTTTGTGGGTTCTGGATCATGGAGGGCATTAGTGGCAGACGCCTGACTGCACAGTGTGGTGGAAATCTTGAATAAAAGAAGCTGTGAGTTTTTGTAGCTTATCGTCTTCTAGAGATCTCACTTTCTATTCTTGCACTTAGAGCTTCTGATTGGCTGAACAAACCTGAACAGGTAATCAGCAATTGTCAGCTACCCAACATCCCATATTAATCATGTGACTTTCAACACAGAAAAAAAATAGATTTTGGTCATTTAAATTTGACAAATTCCAATATTCAAATCTGTAACCTTACATTCACCCTCATCATAGGACAAAAATGTCAGGGAACAACATGCAGAGTTTTTGTAGCTTATTGTCTTCTAGAGATTTCACTTTCCATGCTGAATATCCTGTTTATTCTCAATATATATTAGCATATGATAGAAACTTTGATGGTATGTGTAGAATATACTCTTTAGTATATAAGGGAATTAGGTATCTATACGTTTGGTTTAATCTATGTTCATTGTGACATCTGTACTTCTTGTTTTTTTCTCTTTTTTTGTCATGTCAAAGATAGTCTCCCATATCCAAAGCTCAGTGGAGCCCAGACAGTACTCTTCGTTCCAGGACACTTTCAGGGTCATAACCTTCTTGTATTAGGAGTATATGTGTTTGTTACAGACTCACTATCTTGCTTTTCACTCTGCAGACTGCTTCGACACGCTGTATGACTGTGAGCCTTTCTTTGCAAGGAAATAAAACTCAGTTTGGTTGAAGGGTTTCCATTTCATCTCTCACCACAGTCAATTTAGCTTTCATTTTTCCATAACAGTTCATCCTTCTGCTTATCCACAACCTGGAGCTGAGTGAAGAGGTCAAGATTAAGTGATGTCTGAATGTTGAGGATTTCTAGACTTTCGTCTTCTCCATGAGTTTGGGATCAAGCTGAGAGTCCCTGTGTTTATCACCATGCCTCAGGCTTATACTGCCACTGCTCCTCATGCCTGGTGATCTTTCTTCTGGGAGGTTGATCACTGCACCCCTCTCAGCCTTGGTTGAGCGAAGTCTGAACACTGAGCTGAATTTTCAGCTCCTCCAGTTCTCTCTGTAACAACATCTTATCACTTTTTCTTGCTTTTGATCCCCTCTGGCAGCTTTTGATGAGTTTGTCCTGCTCAGCCCAAGTTATGTATCAGTTTGTGCCTAAACATAACCAAGTTTCTTTTGTTCCACAGCATAACCAAAGTCAGTGGTTCCATAATGATAAATAAAGCGTTGAAAAACTATGATGTGCAAAGTCAAAGTGACTTTTCCTTACCCACATTTGGTAAGGAAAAATGCAACTGCAGTGTAGTCTCAGTCTAAAAAGACCATTTACATGGGATTAACATTACAGGGAGGCGGGAAATAAATTCTATTACAAATCACAGAAAAGGAGATGCTTCACTACTTGCAAATCATCACGTTTAGGTTTTCTTCAGGTAATTCAGAAACAGTAGTCTGTACATCATGTGTACACTGCAAAAAATGGAAATCAAATGGGAATAGCCATCTAGTAGCTGACATAGTAACACATTTGACATGGCTTTCATTTTATAAAAAGGTAGGCAGGCTACCGTATTCAGTCAGGTTCATAAGTGGTGGAAGAAAGATGTTTTTTGGATATTTGTCCTCTGCACACCAGCACATTGAATTTGAAATGAAACACTCGAAATGTAAGCATAATCAAGTCTCTCAGGTTTAATTGAAGGTGTTCAGGACAAAACTTTGACATTAACCATTACCAACTATTTTGACACACACACACACACATTTTTGGGGACTCAAATAATAGAACAAACTAAATAATTATAAAAATAGTGACTGCCTTACTTAAATACTTGAATGGAAATCATTTGCAGTAAATAATAACTTTATTTGTATAGCACTTTTCTAAACAAAGTTACAAGGTGCTGCACAATAAAAAGTGTAAAACGTGATGGTTACCTGCCGAGTCTCTAACGGTATTGTTTAAGAACCCAAGATTCCTATGAATAAGTGCGATCGAGTTAGGTGGGCCAAATACAATGACTTCTGATTTAGCGTCATTCAGGAGGAGGGAATTTTGAGACATCCAACATTTTATGTCAGCTAGGCAGGTTTTAATTCCTGAAAAATCATTATCTTTCAGCGGGACATACAAGTGGGTGTCATCGGCATAACAATGAACTGCCTATAGTCTGGAATCCACGCACAGGACCAAAAGCTGACTTTCTTCCCTTGAGATGGTTTTCCAGGCTTTTACTGCAGCTGACCTTCAGTCTTGTCTGCAGTAAGTGAAAGACATGAGATGACTGAAATGACCAGTGAAGAATATAAGTCTTGAGAATTCATCGTGATCAGCAGCAGTCATCCATAAACACTAGTGACATGGTTCCACTGGCACTGGTGAAAGGGTTCTTTGTCATCACGGACAGAAATTTGTGGTCATCCACTTTAGCTCTCATCCATGATCTTCCAGGCCTTCTGTTTCCGCTAAGCTGTCACTTGATTGCTTCGTTTTAAAGAATGTTCCAAACTGTTGTATTGGTCAATCCCAATGTTTTGGCTATGTAACACTCAGAACAACCCGTCTTTCTTTTACCTACTTGATAACTCATTGAATAATGAGGAACAGGCCACACCAGGCAACCAACAACTGCTTGGCAGCTAATTTTCCTTATTTAAGATCCCCCAAAAATGGAAGTGTGTGTATGAAAATTCCTGAATAGCTGAGGCCACACATTTGTCAAACTACTTGAGTTAAAGCTTAAAGTCTTAACCTTGCTTATCTTTCATTTCAAATACAGTATAATGTGGTGGTGCACAGAGCAGAAATTATAAAAATAAATCATTACTTGCAAACCTAACTGTATATTATTTTCTAAATACCCTAACCCTTAATTATTGGTGCAATGAGACTTCATTTTTATATTTAGCCTACTCCATTATCTCACATTGGCATTGGTCTCATGCTATAGCAGCCAAAATTAATTACTCCAAAACTGAAACAATTATCCATATACATTATGCATTTGCTTTGTAGGAGTGCAAATTCTCAGACAAGGAGAGGATTGTCCAGAAAAGACACTCCTGCTAGTATGCCCCCGTCTGAGTGTTCTGAACTCTTGGTCTTCAGCAGATGACCCACACACTCATTCATCACCATTTCTTTACCCTGCCTGCATGGAAACAAAGACAAGACAGGATTACAAGTGCACAGTCTCCTGCCTTGTGTTGCTGCTTAAGAAGAAGCTGCAGACAATTTGAACACATTTTACAGCGGGTTTGAAAGACAACCCCACACCCCTCATGCACATGCAAGCTCAATGACCACTGATTCCACCACACCCCTGACCATCCCCTCCGGACACTCAACTGCACTCAGGCTATGTGAAGAAGAGGTGAGCAAACTATTCCAAAGACAGAAAGCCAGGAACATTCCAAGTCCAGACAGAGTAACCTTCTCTTGTCTAAGGTCCTGTGCCAATAAACTAGCCCACATTTTCAACAGATCATTGGACCTGTGTGAAGTCCCCTTCCATCTTTAAACGCTCAACCGTTAATTTATCTGAGGTTTATGCAGAAAACTGCTGTCTGCTGCAGCTGGAAACAACACTAGTGAGACCAGAGAGTGTGAATCAAAACAGTAAAGCTGTGAGTCGTAAAAGAAAAGCAGTAAGCTAGAGAGACAGTAAAGTGCTTTAAGTAGAACAAAACAGCAGAGTCGAGTGATAATCCCCTGCAGGATAGCTGAAAGTAATAGTTAGAAATCTTTATGTCCAGCTTTTTCCTGTCTCATAATATCACCACAGTTTCTGAACATCACAGTATTCTTAGCAAGTCACATGAGGGAACAAATGTTGCATCAGCAAGTATCTCTTCACTAAAGGACATCATCAAAGACAAAGGACATGTCTCATTTATTTTATTTTTTTTTTTATTGTCTTGATCATATCAGATGAGGAGCCAATACTGCACCAATGAAGGATTACAGAAACCCTGAACATTCACAGATTGTTTTGCAGGGAGTATAAAATCATTACAGGTTTAGTAACTAACTGACTTAGTTTGATAAATTTGGAATTTTACAGTTCTATCTGCTTACAGCGCAGATGATACTCAGCAGCAGTTAAAGCTAAAATCAATGAATTTGTCCCAAAAGCACAAACAGTTGTACTGAAATATTCCATCTGCACACTATGCATTTTAAAACAACGAATTAGTGATTACCTGACATAAGCTCCAAACACTCCCAGTTCACTGAGACAGTTGCTGATTTTGAGGGGAGTGCCTCATCTCGGTAGGTAGTTCCATACAGGGGTGGGGTGAATTTTATCCATGAGAATATAGGACATCCTCGCCGTACTGTCTTTCATTCCCTGCAGAACCTGGCAGATCTCTGACCCATAGACATTGTTACCTAGGAAAAAAACATTACACTTAATACACAGTTAATTGTCCCACAAAGTGAGCAATTCCTTTTGACCCCCAGGAGGTGTATATGGTCATTCCATTATAAATCTGCAGGTCCCCATAATAACCATTTTCTAACCCTAACTTATCACAAAATGTATGTGATGGAGAGCACATCTAGTGATTTGATAGACACCATTACAATACATTATGTGACCAAAAAAGCTGCAAGCATTACCTCTGTTCAGTTGCACTGGCTTTAATGGTACCAAAAACATAACACATGTTGCTATGCTGCTTTCTACCCTCTCTACACCCTGCTACTCATATTTACCAGTTACATCAACAAGAAGAAAAATATACGATTAGCAACCCATCTGAGTAAATTAATCGTATTACCAACAACAAAATAATTTTGAGTGCAGGCAAGTCTACAGGGTCATCAGGTGGGCATAATTATTGCTCGTTAGGCACACTACACTGAGAGGTCTCAACAATGTGTTCCAGCGCTGCAGATCTGAGTCCCTCCTAACCTTCACCCCCACACTTAACACAACCCTCCATTAGTATCTACCCTATCTTGATAATCAAAGAAACCAGTCAGGCCTACTGTTAAACAACCAGGCCACTTATTAGCCGCATGCTACCTGAGCCACCAAACATTTCAAATAACCAAGCCAAACTTCTGTTATGCAACTCGTATCCACCCTGTGTTCATAATCACACAAACAAACCAGTCAAACCCCTTCTATAACCACATGTATACTAGCTTATGCTACCACATGGTAACCAGCAAGTAGGCCTCATGCCTGCCTGGTGCACCAAACATTTTGTTACCAAGATAATCCTCCTGTGCTAACTTACCTCAACATCAACAAATGAACATAATCATATCATCACATATCATAATCCATACACATGTTAAGATATACAGATTACTGTGTCCACTCTAGGTCTGCCTCACCTGTCTTTGCCGCAGTCACCCATTCACTGGGGATGGCTGCATTGTCAGACTTTTTTTTCTACCTGCTTTAGGCTCCACCCTTTTATACCTAACTCACCTAGTTAGCTATAGTATGTAGCTTTTTTTTTTATATCCAAAACTCTACCACGGAGGGGTGCCTCTCTGAAGTCAGACTCACAGGAGAGCCCTGCCAGCTGGTCTGATAAAGGAAAAAAGCTTTTTCTTCTCTTAGACCATTTGTACAGTGTCGTCCCAGAGAACTGTAAGTTAAACAAATATGCAGTCCGTGATGCTTCAGACCACAGCACAAGATCTGATCTTAAATTAGTGCTAGCAATCTCTTGAGGAACTATGAGCTCATTTCTCAATTAAGAGCTGACTGTGGATGTATTATAAGAGCTGGATACCAGGCTCCAACATGGTGCCCAGTCACTTAACTAGAAATTGCTTGCCTGGTAGTATGCCAAAAAAGGTTTCTGGCCTACCGTTGCCAGTCTTTTCCAGCCCTTAGCTGTCCTGTTTCTTGCCGTTCAAAGTTCCTTGCTTCCTGTCATTTTCACCCTCAAGAGCAAACAAAATTACTTCAATTCCTTTTCTTTTCACTGAGTTTACCTTTAAACTACCCAACATCATCCAGATCTTTCAATGTAGGAATAAGCTGCTTACTCCACACCGCTATGACGTAACAAATCGTGATTTTTGGTAGCGATTTTAGGATTGATTGATTGGTGCATTGATAAATTCATTTATTCAAGATTCAAGATTCAAAACACTTTATTAATCCCAGAGGGAAATTATTTATTTATTATTTTATAAAGACGTTTCTCTGTCATTGTACCTCCTCCTTCTCGCTGAGGCTTCAGGACAAACCGATCTGGTGCTGCTAAAGCCATTGCTAGTGTTTTGTCACCTTCTGGGCCCTAAAGACAACAATGAATAAATAAGAAATTAAGGAAAAGCCTAGACATATTTTAACATCATAAAAACAAGAACATGTTGTAGTTTAAAGATCACAAGGTGATGCTAAACCATCAACACAGTCTTCTGAAAGAATGAATTCAATTCAGTTTCACCCCTTTTAATCTTTTAACTATGTGTTGTGATGTAATCATATGTGTTTTATTAGCTTATATATGTACCTGACAGTAATTTAAAACATTACAACAACTATGAAGTATTCTCTCACCATGTCTAGAGTATAGAGGCCAGCAAATGTTGCTCTGATCTGCTCCACTACTTGAGGCTGTTCGGGAAATAACTTCTCCAGAACTCCGAGTCTTGAAAGGACCTGCTGGACCTTCTTGGTTCCAGCCAGGTGGGTGCTGATATCCGGACATTTTACTGCTCGAGAGCGCTCCATCAGAAGACGAGCATCCCATCTCTACACCAGACAGGAATTCTGTATTAGGGACCGTTCACAACTAGGAACAAAACAAAGCTGACAGGAGACTAAATGATGGCCTTACACAAGAGTTTGACACAAGCAAATCAAAGCAGATATGAATTAACAAATCTACTTGATGTGCAGAAAAGCAACTGTTACATCTACTGTATAGGGCAAAAAAAATGCTCATCAGCATTGTGTCTATAGCTCTTTTATGCTATACCCGAAACAATAAATGATAAAAAATTGTCAGTGCAGCTTAGAAGTAACACAAATGTTAATGTTATATATTTTATTTCTTAACTGTGGAGTGTAGTTGTCTGGCATGTAGCCATAACGGTAGTACACAACAGAAACCTCCAGCCCATCTCTGCAGAGTTTTGATTATAGAACATTAAAACCAGCCAGGAAGGTCTCTATCACAGTCTGTTGTGAGTGTTAAAAGCTAATCACATAAAATTGCTCATAATAATTAACAGTCCTACATTTTGGCAAATATGATGAGAAAAGATCTGTTACTTGTGTTTGGGGAGCTAAAGCCAGCAGGCAGTTATTTAAAGTATGTTTTCCTTCTGTTGTCCAGTTTATGCTCTGTTTTTGTCCTGCGATACAGAAAAACAATGCCTTCTAAACCTAGAAGATAAGATAAGATAAGATAAAATAAACCTTTATTAGTCCCACAAGTGGGAAATTTACTTTACTTTACTTTAAAATTGCATTGTTACGGCAGTACAAGGGTAAGAGCAGCAGAGAGTTAAGCTACAAGTAAGGTAAAAAGTAAATATTTACAACTAGTACACAAAGTATAATATAATATATAAAAAAGAAATACGGGAATAAATATATCAATATATTATATATGTTCAATAGGTTTCTGTGCAATATTTTTTCACAACAGAGAACTGATGGAAATAGTATCTCTGTATAAGAACTTGCTAATGCTTGTCAGACTTTCAGCACTCCATGGTGTACAGATGTTTGATAAAATTAATGCAAAATAATTTCTGATTCTGATTAAAAGTTTAATAATACAGTTTGTCCAACAATCCGTGCCAGTGTTGGCAGTTCAATCCCCAGCTCCTCTGCTCCACGTCTAAGTACTGTATTTATGGGCAAGACACTGAACCCTAAGTCAAAGGTTTATTCCTCATGTATAAGTCGCTTGCATAAAAGTGTCTGCCAAATGAATAAAATGTAAATGTTCTGTAAATGTTTTCCCAACCCATGAGCCTGATTTCACTTGTTATTTGACTCTCTAAAATAAATGAACAATGAAGACAAAACTGCGTGGTTGCCACTACCTCAGATAAATTGGGGTTCTCATGCATCCGGATCACAATGCCATGTAGAAGAGCCAAGTCTTTCGCTTCATCCTCTAAATTCTTTAGTTTGTCAGGATTTTTGATCAGCTGCTCAATAATTTCTTTTGTTGCCATCACGATTTGCCTGTTAAGTAAAACATAGCAAGGCTTTACTGCCAATAAATCCCATAAAACCCTAAAAATTAACAATAAATTCCATGTAATCAGTGTCATTTGAATCCAGAACCTTATTCATCTTTGCCACGCCAAAAAAAGTAAGTTAACCATTTGCAATTCCCTGGTTTTGTCAGATCGTCACCAAAACCTCAAAATAGCAACAACAAAAATATTTCTAAGACAATAAAAGCACAAACCCTCATGTTCCTTCACTGGACACACGTTAAATAGAGAGCTTAATGGGTGTTTCCTTAACTAAACCATGCAGCTCAACACGTTTGGTTAAGAATACGCTGCATACACACAGCAACAGCAACACAAAAGCCACCAGAGAGAAGGGAAGCAGAATTAAGGCTCATCGGTATAAAAGTTTTATAACTGTGTTGCTCACTATTATTATTCATAGTGCAAATTATTAAAAAATGAAACCCATTTCCACTGCGTTGTATTTGTATTAAGTTTCATCACTTATTCAGACCGAACTGTGAACGTGAACTTTTATCTGCTAAACTATTCTGTATATTTCAGAGTAACTATCGTATTTATTGCTGCTTAAAACCACACAGAAAACTGCTGGATGACAACCGTCTCATGATTTCAACCCGGGTCTAACTAACGCGTAGCATCTGCAGATGGCACCAATATATATTTCATTTTTATACTGTAGATTTATTTATTTTTATGTATACTTTAGATTTCACATATATATACATGTGTGTATATATATATACACACACACACATACATATATATATAAACCTACCACTTAAAGACAACGCACGCTGGCGGCGTTGTGACGCGCGCGTCAAGTCGGCTCTCTAAATTGAAACTTCTCAGCCACCGTACCTCAACCGATTCTTGTTACATGAAGACGCCTTATTCTGTAGAGCTATAGCGGTTACAGTGACAATGAATAAAGACAAACAAGCTGTTGAGATTGACACACACAAAAAAAAACATTTTCGAGCCATTTTTATACAGAAATCTTGTCATATTGATGCAAACTTGGCACCTTTGAACTTTATTTGTAATGGAGATTTTCCTTTTTACACTGTGGTATTAAGGGGCAAAGTAAAGATGAGCCTTCATGCCATTCTCAGCAGTCACCTGGCTCCAGCTTACTGTAATATTTAGCACACAGACAAGAATGGTAAAGTACTTAACTCACAGCAAGAGAACATCCCAAAATGTCAACCTTTTCCTTTAAAAACAATTAAGGCTATTATAAACTTATGTGTGGGGGGTCCCACTACTGACACTAACTGATTTGTTAATGGTAATTAAATAGGCAGATACAAACTTCAGCTTTACAGTTTATTCTGTGACTTGCCACACTGGGCGATATTTTTGGTCCAGAGGATCACTAAGGTTTAAGAATTGCTACTAAATTACAGAATTCTGCATAAATACATCTCTCTTGAATTATAAAACGAAGTACAGACATTTCTAAAACAAGCATCTAGCAGCCATCACATCAACTGTGACTACAAACTACTGGCCTCAAAACTCAGGGTGGCTGTTAGAACACTCGACCACACCTTAATGCATCATTTGATCAGAAGACAAAATTGTACAAAGTTTAAAGTGTTTCCATGCATTCCAGGATTAATAAATCACAGCACAATATATAGTCCCTGTATGAATAAAGTAACAGTTCCTTGTTAGTCGTCTACTCAAGTAATGAAAACACACGCTACTTAGCATAGCTTGAGTTATAAAATGTTAAAATTAAAAGCCTCAGTTGGTGGTGAAGAGCAAAACACAGCTTTAAGGACACTTGATTGTTTTCATTTTTTTTAAACTGTCTAGAGTATTCCTGTTGTTCCTGTTACCCTGGACTTTACTTTTCTAGTTTTTGTAATCATAATGGCTGACTTTTACATATTTCATAAATGCAAGACAAAGGCTACAGTCCAAGTGATGCGAACAAGCTATATAAAAATAAAACAATCAATGTAAAAAGCGTAAAAAGATCGGATTTCACAAGCAAAACTTAACATTACAGGACATCACAGTTCTGCAATTTTCATTTTTAACTAAAAAGAGCTGTTTGAAAGCTAAAGAGGTGTTTAATAATTATCTTTGAAACACCTCACAGAAGGCCTGCAGTGTTTGGGGGATTCCATATTAACATAACGTAATAATGTAGTTTTATTTATCAGGTTTCTAATGTTAGGCCGCTGTTAGTGCAATCAGAGATACCAGCTTCAGTTTGCATCTAACAAACAACTAATCCAGTCTTCTTTTGACATAAAAGAAGTGCTACAGAATCTATTGAGGAGTACTGCATTTATACATACTCCATGCTGAATTGAGCATGTGATCCTGCTGAAATGATTTTTTTAATCATATATTTGATTTGAAGGTTAGAACTTGCTTAAGCCCTTAAGTGTGTTGTTGAGTGAGCGGCACTCGACGTTAAAAATCATTGTCAGCTCCAACATTTCCAGTGTTGGGAGCAGTTGAGCCTAGTGTTCCCATCCAACTTTTGTCAGATAACACACGTGTGTATATATATATATACACATATATATATATACATACATATATACATATGTATATGTGTGTATATATGTATGTGTATATATATATATGTATATGTGTGTATATATGTATGTGTATATATATATATGTATATGTGTGTATATATGTATGTGTATATATA
>JAUMHL010000028.1:4396452-4409706 GCA_032362345.1 Sandelia bainsii
ATATACATATATACATACATACACACATATATATACATACATACACACATATATATACATACATACACATGTATATACATATATATACATACATATATATATATATATACACATACATATATACACACATATACACATATATATACATATATATATATGTATATATATACACACATACATATATACACACATACATATATATATATACACGTGTGTGTGTATATATACACACACACACACACACACATATACACACACAGTGTGATCAGCATTAATTTCATGCTGTAGCAGCCAGAGTTACAGTGCGACTCCAAAACTCCAAACTAGATTTCAGTTTTCCACATTGAAACCTTAGCGAGGACAGAAGTGACTTCTCAGATAAGGAGAGGATTGTCTAGCACAGCCACTCCTGCTGCTACACCTCCATCCGACTGTTTTGAATTCTTGGTCCTCAGTAGATGACCCGCACATTCATTCATCACCACATCTTTACCCTGCCTGTATGGAAAGAAGAAGAGACAGACAAGAGTAGTAAATTTAACTAATTTAAATACATTTAATTAAATATGACAAGAAAACATATGCACTGTGTTGTTGTTACACTACTTGCTTTATATTTTTGCTTTTATGATAACAGAAGTCAAAAGCCATCTAGAGGCATATTTCATACTTTGTACTCTAGGAGGAGCAATCACCTTTATTACACAGAATTATCCCCAGGGGCCGGCACTTCATAAACATGGCAGCAGGGGAAGGTAATGCTTAGCGGTAACCAACCTACAGCCACTTTCTCTTATTGTAAGCATGGGCTTTAGAAAGTTGCTCACAGTACTAGAGCCAAAATACCACGTTCTATCAGGAAAACACCACACATTTCTAGTTTAGTTAAACCACATCTCACATATGGTATAGTCCTCCAAGTAGGGTGGCTCTGGGAACAAAATCTGCATCAGCAAGTGCAGAATCTCTACACTAAAACACATGAACAGATAGTAGTCCACATAAGAGTCTACTGTAAACTATCCACTTGAATTAAATGATAAGAAAATTGATTTGCTTTAGCTGAACGTGGAATGTGCAGAACAAGGATTATGTTTCTTTTTTTTTTCATATACTGAAATAAGGAGGTAATGATGTAGACTGGAAGGATTCCAGAGACCCAGAATCATTTCTATTATTACTGGCAGCAAGTATAAAATCAAGATAATTTTCCCTAATTATAATTTTATCCTTTAATAAATGTGTAACTATACAGCTCAATCTGCTTACAGTGCTGTTCTAACTGACACAAACTCATGCACACACCAAACATTTTATACTACTGAATTAGTGATTAAATACCTGACATATGAGCCAAACACCCCCAGTTCACTGAGACACTTGCTGATTTTGAGGGGAGCATCTCGTCGTAGCAAGTAGTTCTGTACGGGCGTGGGACGAATTTTATCCATCAGAATATAGGCCATCCTCTCTGTACCGTCCTTCACTCCCTCCAGGACCTGGCAGATTTCTGATCCATAGATGTTGTTACCTAGGAAAACAGTATTAAAACATGGTATTTGAACTACAAGGCTAATTCCTACAGGGTGTCCTACAAGACGTAAAATCAAAAGATGGATAAGAGTTCATAATCTCAGCTTTGATGCTATGTACACCTTGATACATAAAGCAACAGAGAAGATAGCAATTATTGTATTTATGGACTGTCACACTTAGTGCATTACTAGAGAGGCAGACAGGAAACATGGGAGAAAAGAGCAGGGTATAAGATGCAGTCAAGGTTCTCAGCTGGACTTGAACCAGGAACGCTACATTTACACGGCATGTGCTGTGTAACCATTCGGCTACCAGGGCGATCCACTTAAGGTGAACTATGACCTGACAAACTTAAGACTTGATGTGAGCTTTTAGGGTTCTTGAAAATTGACTTTGATGTTTTGCATGTGCAATACACTCAGTGCTACGTGAAGGTGAACTTGTTGTTGCACTGCTACAGGATGTGGCCTGATGCCAGCAGTAGGCTGAAACTAAGCACTTGCTCATACAAAGTTTTCAAAAATGACACAAATTCTTACTTCAGCATGTAGACATTTAAACAAAGGACTTAACATTATTCATTCATTTTTCCACCCTCCCACTAATATGACATTTTGTAGTTTAAGGCGGTCAGCCATATTGTTTACAACAGTGTTGCAGAGTTTGTAAACTTTTGACCAGGGAGCGCAACATACCCGCGCTGAAACGGGCTGTCAATACTCTTCCCTATCTGTCACCCACTGTTGACAAAAACCTAATACTCATTTCTATGTTGGAGAAAAAAAAAACAGCTTTAACATGTTCACCGTCCAAAAAATTTGGGTTGTTACGCTATGCACAGCACTAGCTGTGGAAAATACAGCCATGCCTGGTATAAGAAATGGTGACTTTTAGGATGTGCCCCATGGAGAAATTCATGTCTAAAGATGTTTCTCTCATCGTACCTCCTCCTTCTCTCTGAGGCTTCAAGACAAACCGGTCTGGTGCATCCAAAGCCATAGCGACTGTTTTATCACCCTCTGGGCCCTAAACACACACGAGAAAGTAATAATTAATTAATATTAAGGAAAAGAAAACTTGCCAGAAGATATTAGAGCATTAGACACTTCTGTTGGTAATTTTAGTATAAAGACAAATTGCAGTTTAACATGACCATCACAAAGTGCTCAGTCACCAACAGTAATGCTATCTTTCTATCTTATGAAATACTAATTTCCTACTTCTCCCCTTTAATAATACTTACTATGATAGTCAAATGTGGCTTATAAACTTCACAGATAAAACGTTATTGTGCTAACTGTATAATGTGTAATTTTCTCACCATGTCTAGAGTGTAGAGGCCAGCAAACGTTGCTCTGATCTGCTCAACTGCTTGAGGCTGATCGGGGAAGAACTTCTCCAGAACTCCGGGTCTTGCAAGAACCTGCTGGACCTTCTTGGTTCCAGCCAGATGGGTGCTGATATCTGGACATTTCACAGCCCGAGAGCGCTCCATCACAAGACGAGCATCCCAAGTCTACAATTCAGATTCAGAAAACACAAAGCTGACTCTGTATTCAAACCTGTTACTGTACGTCATAAAACAACTCAGCAGGATACTATATGCTGGCCACTGTTTGCAAGATGTTTTATGTACAGAATGAAAAATAATCCAAGTCACAATTGAGTAAGGATTATACTGTAACATAGTTAGGTCCATAAATAATGGATTTTTATTCATTTGTCCTCTGAACACGATCCAACTGATTTTGAAATGAAACACTCAAGATGTGAGCAAAGACAAGACTTTCTGCATTAATGCAAGGGGTTTGACAAAAGGGTTGCATTAATCATTCAGGAATTACAGCCATTTCCATGCACCCACCCCAATTTTTAGGGCGCTCATAAATATTGGAATAAAGCTGACATAATTACAAAAATAAGGACTGCCTTTGATACTTACTATATATCCCATTTCTTTGCCTTGAGAAACTCTTGGGTAGCTTTACTGTATGTTTTGGGTCATTATCTGCAGTGTGAAGTGGCATCTTATCAGTTCTGCAACATCTAGCTGAATCTGATCAGAGAATATACCCCTTGAACTGCAGCATTCATCTTGCTACTTTTATCAGCAGTCAGGTCACCAATAGACAGTAGTGAATTGTTTCCACTGGCAGCTATACATGCCCATGCCATAGCACTGCTGCCACCATGTTTGACGGATGATGTAGTATTCTTTGTATCATGAGCCGTTCCTTTCCTTGTCCATACCTTTCTCATCCAATCACTCTGGTACAAATTAATCTTAGTTTCATCAATAATTTTATTCCAGAACGGTTAAGGATTTTTAGGTGTTTTAGTCTAGTCTGGTCTTTCTCTTCTTGAGCGTTACCAGTGACTTCTAGCTTGTTGTAAAGCTTCTGTTTTTATAGAGCCACCTCTTGACTGTAGACTTTGACAATGACATGCCTACCTCCTCAAGAGTGGTCTTCACTCGACTACATGTTGCGATAGGTCTTCTTCACCATGGACAGAATTTTGCAGCCATTCAATTTAGCCGTCATCCATGGTCTTCCAGGCCTTTTGCTGTTGTGGAGCTGCCAGTTAAATCCTTCTTTTTGAAAGTGTTCCACAGTGTTGTATTTGCCACTCCCAGTGTTTTTGCTAACTCTCCAATAGGTTTATTTGCATAGACACTTCTTTGGAGCTCATATTCAGAATTCCAGCGAACAGCTACCAAATGCAAATGTAACATATCGTATATCAACACGCTATTGGTAAGCTACACTCCTGCACGCCCTCTCAGATCCGCTAATGAGAGGAGACTGAAAATTCCCTCCTCACGGGGTCTCCCCATTCCACTAGCCGAGACTATCACCACTTTTAAAAAAACATTTGAAAACTCACTTGTTTAAAAAGTATTTCAAATGAGTCTTATACACACACAAAAAAAGAAAAAGAAAATTGTCTAGCACTTAACAATTCCTAGCATGTTTTTCTTCTTGACAAGTTTGGGTCTTAACAGGGCTCTTAGTTTGTAGTAACTCATAATTTACAGAACCCTTCTCCTTGTAAGTCGCTTTGGATAAAAATGTCTTCCAAGTAAAGTAAACTAAAGTAAAGTAAAACTCAGATCCACCTCCAGGCATTTTATCAGATTGATTGATTAATTATGGAGTATCAGGCCACACCCAGCCATGCAACGGCTTGGCAGCTATTTTTCCCCATTATTTTCCCAGAAATCGAGGGGGTGTATAAAAATGGGTGAAACTCCTGAATGATTAATGCCACACCTTTGTCAAACCACTTGAATTAAAGCTGAAAGTCTTGACTTCACTCACATCTTGAGTGTTTCATTTAAAATATAATGTGGTGGTATACAGAGGACAAAAATAACTTATCAGTATTCAATTATTTATGGACCTAACTGTATTTCTTAATCCATGTTCTAGCTCACACATTCTTTTTCACTTAAACTGTCACAAATCTTGTAATCCACTACGTACCATTTAAAAAAATTAACAAATTCTGTCATGTTTATGCAGGTTACCTGATTCACAGCTATTCAGTTGTCAGCTATATTGTACCAAAGCTGTATTGGTTTTACAATCTTGAATGCACTTAAGGGTATACTTTAGGGTTGTATTACACAGAACAATAGATCTAGACTAATAAATTGATGTAGAAAATGTGTCACCATTGCATAGAATACCTCATTCTAAATTTTACACTGAATGACCACCTCTGAACTGATGAGGGGACCTAAAGGTACATCTATCACCATCTTACAATGCTGTGATTGCAGCCATTCCCCAATTCTCCCCAATGTGAATGGTACTCATGGCCATTGATCAATGGGCATGACAATTGCATATCAATGATCACATGGCCCACTGTTAGTCAATGGCGTTAGTTTTGGTCATTGTCCAAAGGTTGGTTATAAGGTTGGGGAAACCTGCAGTCACCCGAGACTGAGGAAGTCACTTGGATGAGTGATAAAACATATCTCCCACTGAAAAACACTATGTCCAGATGAACAGAATCAACTTTGTGGGATGGTCTAATTAACTTCTGCTTTCTGACTAAACCTTAAAACAGATTTTCTGAATTCCTGATATTTTTAACAGCTCTCAAAATCTACCATGTGAGCACTCCCTGACAGTGTGACTGTGTTACTCTCCATTCTTCTCTCTGTTTTGACTGTGGTCACATGCTACTTGACCCCCAGTCATGGGAAAACTTTTTTATGCTCTGCTGGCTAATCTGTTCACTGCTTTGTCAGGAATGTCAACCAAGAGAAAGCCGAGTGCAAATTCCCTAAAACTCTGTAGACATGCTTGATTCATTTTGTGACAACAAGTAAAGTTGTTGATTAGCAGTGAACTACTGTATGTTAAGACCTGTTCAGAAACGTAGTTGTGTGGCATGTAGCCATTTCTGAAGTACACCACTGCAACCTCTTGGCCATCACTGAAAAGAGAGGAACATAAACACACAGTAAGTAGATATGCTCATAAGAGTTTTAATGTATGAGTAACACATTGATGTACATTTAACTAACAGAAACAGACTCACACAAATAGCCGTTTGTCCTGATCAAGGGATCCTGTTTTACAAACATCATCAAACTGCTTTCTAATTGTGGGAATGTTTCTAAAACACAGTGAGAGGGTGCAGGTTACAAAAAATTACATTTAGATTATTAAAAATGCAAGAGAAGACATTAGAAATTAATGCTAATGATAGGCCAATACTTTAAATACTTCTTCTACTCCTTCAAAAGTAGCTTGTCAGTCCTAACACCTTACCTCTTCCACAGTTCATGTTCAATGTATCTATGATCAAAGATGTTCCTTTGGCTCTCCTCCACCAAGAACATGATGACTGCTCTGTAATGAAAAACATTACTCTTGTAAAATACTCTCACCACTATCTTTGAACATTATTGTGAACATTTAGTTACTCTGGATAGTCTACAGATCTCCATGGCAATACTCTTAATAAGGAACCATTTTCTAATAGTAAATGACTCCATTCCTTAGAATGAGGTCTTACACTTAAGTGTAAGTGTAATTTACTGTTCTTATAGTAGTGATACTGTTACAGTGCCCTGCACTTCATAACTACTTAAAGGGGAGTAGACTGAACAGTGGGTGAGTAAACATACATGCATCCATTAAGCAAAGAGCTGAGGCTTCATGTGGATGTCCAGTTGTGCATTTGGGGATATTCAGATTCTGTGATTTAATACTTTCAATTGGAAAAAATAAACAAAAAAACTCTTTATATTGATTAGATTTTGGTCAATATGAGAAGAACAACATTTATCCCAAAGTTTACAGTTCACCTCTCTGATCCATAAAGCTCCCAGGCTTTAGCTATTGCCACAGCCAGACCAGATGCAGGGTTGTTGTCTAGGATGCACTGACTCTCTTCCAGTAGGCCAGCCACCTTAAGGATGTGTCTGTCAAGCAAGATGACAGGCAGTTTTGGCAATCACAGCAAATCATACCCTAACACTTGCTGGCCACACATTATTTCACTTAACTGTTGAAAGTGGATACATACATACTGCTTGGGACAATTGGGTAACTGTTATCGAGTCCAAATACACTACCTGTTTTGCATGAAAAATACTGATAACCAAAAGACTCATGATGACAGTTAAACCATTTTGTGAGTGATAGGCTAATGACTAGCTTACCGGTGTACATCTGGCGTGCGTGATGAGAGACCTCCAAAACTAGCAGCAATGGTATTGATCTCAATCTGCTTTAAAGACGACGTTCCATCCTCTTTCTGGTCCAGCATGTAATCAGAACGATTGAGACCCAACACAATAGACTGGGAAGAAGGTAAAGAAATACGTCTTAGACTACATGAATCACTAAAAAAGTAATGGTCAAAGCACGTGGCTAAACAGACCAAGCAATGAATTGATTAATCAAGAAAATAATATTCAGATTAATCTGTACAGTTGTTAGTTGTAGCTATTCATTTTGGATGTCAGTGTCATCAAATCAACTGAATTGAAGAATCTTGGCTCAAATCTGAGCACTAATGTGGAAACGAAAGAAAAGTCACATTCTCATTTGCAGAGATAGTTAAATGAGGTAGTTAATTCTCAGCTAATAATAAATGGGTTTATAAGTTCATTAGGATGGAAAAAAAGCCATAAAAAAAAATGAAATATTCCAGATTCAAAACCCCATCCCTCCACTTCATGTTTCTCTTTCCCCCATCAATAAATGGATGAGCCTATGAACTTCCATCCAACTTGGTCTCATTTCATGCACTGAAAGTTCAATGTTAGTGTAGTTAAACACACTGTGCCTCCAGCATATTATATGCTGCATTTATATGAATGTATTGATGCTTTGCTGCACTGACTAAAATGGATTTGTATACTTGTGGACAACTAAATTGTCAGTGTTTGACTTTGTAAACTGAAAAAAACAAACAGCTTTACAACAAATGTATTAATCTTGAATTGTAATAATTAAAAATCATGTTTGTGTTGTAAAAAACATAATGTTGCTGTATTTGTTTACATGACTGATGGATTCAAATGGATTCATTCTGTATTCAGTTTCTACAGTAGACTTTCCCACTGAAGTGAAATCTTTGAATATTTCCAGGTTTCCGTTTGCACAATGAGGCCCATACTAAAGGTTGAAGGTTTCCATGCCAGAACTCTAAGACAGACACCACTAATGACCCCCATGGTACAAGAAAAGCTGACTCCAATGTCCTAAAAGACATTTAAATAAATAAGAAGTTGGAACTATTTGGGCCTATGAATCAGTGGTATGTCTGAAGGAAGAAAAATAAAGCATATGCTAACTAGAACACCCTGCCTACAGTGAAGCATGGTGGTGGCTCTGTGATGATCTGGGGCTGGTTTGGCACGGGAAACCTGCAGCATATCTTGATAATCCTGATCCTAAACTCACATTAAATTCTCCAAAGGCTGGGTTGCAGAAGGGGGTCCTGGAAGGTTCTAGGGTGGTTAGAACACTGCCAGAAGCTGGTATCTGGCTATGCATCACATCTGCAGCAGGTTACAAAAGAGTGCTCTACCAAGAACTGAAAACATTTGTCATGAATTGGGTTAATAATTTTGAGACTGCAGTAGTCATTAAAAGTTGCTTTTTGTCTCAAATTTGGAGCAACCACTTGAAACATTAGTTGTGTTGCGCTATTTAAATTGTTCTTGTTTGAGTTGTTCATTGCAAACAGCTGAAAGTTTGTCATTTTTGCCAATACACCTCATTTGCAATGGCGGTGAATAATTTTGAGTGCAACTCTATACAATGTCAGTATCAGCAAGGCTCAGTTATTTGCACTTCAGACTGGCAGAGGCTGGCTGACATACCTGAGACCTTCCTTCTTTCAGGATCTGTTCATGAATCCTGAACAACTTCGCAGTGAAATCATCCACTGCAATGGTGCTATAAACAAAGAATGTCACTGTGTTAAAAGCTAAAACATAACATTATTTGTGTGTAATGTTACATGAAGACAGCCCTACTCATAGAATGGAAAAATAATTTGATCCTTGGTGAAGCTGCTATGGTGCCAACTGAAACTACACAGCATATTGTAACAAACATATTACCAAACTGAGGATGCCATCTTAATAGATCATACCTAGCAAGAGCCTCCTGCAGAAAGTCTGGATCTTGGCTAATCTTGTCCACCAGTGTGTTGTAGTGAGTTTGCACTGCCAGTGCCTGGAGGAAAACCGTTTTGGGCACAGGCGAGGGGAAGAGTGTGAACGGCGCGTACGTCACCAACTGAAAAACAAGTTATAAAATGTAAGAAAAGAATGCTGATGTGGACAAAACTATTCATCAAAAAAACACAACCCCTGAACCAAGCATGTGAGGAATGAGCGGAACAAATTCCTAACATGACTTCACATTGAAAACACCTCTTTTAACAGCCATGGCTTAACAGCGCACTCTTCCTGAGGCTTACTTTGTCAAAATCACACAAATGCATATTTACATCCACTTGCTCTACAATATTTCAAGCTATAAACTTAAATTGGAAATGGTGTTTCATTAGTCTTTTTCAGTCTGCTAAAGTGATGCCGTTCAGATATGGATGTCTTTTATGTTAATGTTCCTTACAGAGCCAAATGCTAGGGTGATACTGGGGATCTCACAGTTTTGCGAGAGGGGAGCACTGCCACTGCAGAAAAATGAGTGACTGAAAGAAGAGCAATCTCAGTTCTCTCACTGGCTGCATCACTAATGGTTTTTAAAAGTTTTTGCTGTTGAAGCCTTAAATCGTGATGAGCACAGTATCGCTGCTTCTGCATGTTAAAATCACTTTCATAATTTTGTACTATTTCAGAAATGTACTACTTACTCTATAATGTCAAACAATGCATAAATAAGATGACAAGCCACTGAGATAGATAAATTCCTGTTTGCTTACTGTACATGCTGTAAGGAGAATTGTAAACCCTCTATACGCAGTTTGAAAGAACAAAAACTGAAAATATAGAAAAGGGATGCTGGTTTGATCACTACTGTGGTTGTACAACATATTTCCCCACACTGTTAGGGGAACAAAAATTGTTTGACTGACCACTTTAACCAAATTAAGAGCATGTTCATCAAAAGATTCCTGTTATGATAGTTAACTTTATACAGTACCAAGTGCATTTTAGCATTTAAGAGTTTAAGAGAATCTGGTGAGAGCAGTTTGTTGTACCAGATTATTCCACTGACAAGGTAAAGAAACACCAACCTGCTGCGATTCTGCTTATTCACAACGGTCTATTGTCAGATCTGACAGTTAACAACTGATATTCAAGTTGGCAGGAAGCCATTTTCTAAATGAAAAAAGTTAGTTTTCCTAATTTTCTTGTTCTCTTCAATTAATTTTTTACTTTTCTGAGTCATCTTCCTATTCATGCAAATAGTCAGGAACAGACACAAATTAGTATTAGTGAATATGTAAAAAATTTAAAGGGTCTTTAGGAATATCATATTCAGCATTTACCATTAATCATGCACTTTTGTGCCTACTTCATCTTTTTTCATGTAATTTCTCCTCTGGCTGTCCTTTACATTTTTATTTGACAGTGCCTACTTTCATGTTCTTTTAATCTTTGATATTTGGATTATTAATTGCTCATTTAACCAAAGTAATATCACACTTAATCTAACTTTTCATTTTAATCCCCACACGAGGAGCTTCAATTTATACACTAAATTTTCTGTGCTGGTTTTTTCACACCCATCTTTTAAGCCTTATGATGCTGCTGAATCTTTAAGTGGAAAACTGCATACTTTCATGTATGCCCCATTCCACCAAACTGTAATTTTTTTTTCTAGTTTTCTATCATGTCCATCATTTTGTACACACTGGCTTTATATTGACCATGACCATTATTATTATTATGACCATTATTTGCAGAAAAGCTGGGACTTCATCTAAAATGCAATAATAAAGTACAAAGAAATGATTTGTGTTTTCACTGATCTACCTAATTGTGTTGGTGGCAACACACACAAAAAGTTGGGACAGAGGCAAAATAAGACTGAAAACTAGAACACATTGAAGTAACACAGTTCAGATTATTCACAGATGATTCCAAAATTAGTAGGTTAACCTGTAACAGGTGAGGATATCATGATTGGAAATAAAGAAGTGTCCACCGAAGGGTCAGTCTTTGCAAGCAAAGATGAGCTGTTGCTCTTATTTGTGCAAAACCTCACGAGAATTTAGGTCTTTCACCACCTACAGTACATTGGGGAAATCAGGGGACTCAGGGAAAATCTCAGTGCATAAAGGCCAGTGGTGGGCACAGCTGAATGTGCAATTTTCCCAGAAAGTCAGTGGATATTTTAGCAGGACAATGCCAGGTTCAAGAAGAGACAATGGTGACCACAGAGCGTTAAACAGCAATAATGTAGTATCTGGTAACAATGGGCAAACAGTCCACTGAGTGTGTTGTAGGCATCAAACAAAAAAACTAAATTCTTACATTTACATAATACAATTATGTTGGTTAGTGAAAACGATGAAAATCTTTTCTTTGTACTTTTGTCAGATAAAACAAATTCCAGCAAATTAACAGATCATACAGTATTATTTTAATTTTTACTCCCAAAAGTCCCAAGAGTTTGGCTTTGTATTTGCCATCTTTAGAAAGTTTGGTATCTCCACTAGAATTTAAAAGAAGGTTATGTATGAATGAATGCAGTAATGTTTGGCTGTACATCAGGAAAATGAAATGTGAGTCACTACCAAGACAGTTTAATAAAAAGAGCTGTCGAGGATGTGAGACAAACAGAGTAAAAACTTGCACTTGTAAGATTTTAAATTGCACAAAAAAGGTTTCTGAATTGGCAGAATCTGTTTCATGTTGTATGTTTAACAAAAGGTCAACTGTCTACTTACCTCTGACGAGTTGGGGGTCTCTTGAGTCCTCATCAAAACACCTTGCAAAAGTGCTGCATCTTTTGCCACGTCTGCCAAGTCTTTTACCAGTTCAGTGTTCATCAACACCTCGTCTGGTATTCCCTGGGCCATTCTGATTCACCTGGGATATAAAAGTATGTGGGAAATAGTACAGACGTCCAATATAAAACAGGTTGACACCTTGTCTCAAAGTCATATAACAAAGGAAACAAGAATAACAAAGGACAAAATGGGGACCTTCCCCTCCCACTACTAATAAAGACTTCAATCAATTTGGGAATCATAATAGGCTCCTTTTCTGTTTCCAGTTTCTTTTTAATATACTTAGAAAACCAGTCAATAAATGACTGTTACTTTCTGATTAAAAACTAAAGGAGCATTGCCACAACTAAGTTAATGGTAATAGTAGGCTACTACTAACTATAGTATAAATAACAACAAAAACAATACTGATAAGTTATTATTGTAACGTTATAGATTGCTATATAACGTAAATATAGTTATAATTGTTGTTTCGCAGCCCGTAGCACCTATTCAGCACAGGTGTTTACTCAAATGCTTCACTGAGAGATTGAAACAGTTAACAATATAAGCATACATTACAAATGTGAGAAAGATATAACAAATTCTACACAATTACACAAGTCCCCAAGGAAGCGACAATAAGTCAACAAAATAAAACTAAACAAAGCAGGGCGTTACGTGAGCGATAGCTTAACTACCATGTAAACCTAACTCACCTAATGCTAACAGGGTTTAGCCAGGTACGTGCTAACAGCCCGTGGAGGTTAGGTACTAGCTTGTTGGCTATATACCTTCAGGCTACGAGTTTTCGCCAGTCACTGTGCTACTCGGAAAAATCCCACAAGCCGAGCGTATAGGGCTGTGTAAACAGATTAACACGACCTGCTGAGGTGCACTTCTATTCTGTTAAAAGCTCCAAGACAATCGTCATTTATATATCAACAGCCGCCCGTGCTGCGCGACAGACCCGGGACTTTCATTCATTAGCCACGGGCGCTTGGACGACGGTGACCTCCTATTGGCTAGACAGAACCACGTGTTTTTTTTTCGACCAATCGTTGCTTGTAACGTCACCAAAATAGAATCTTGAAACCCGGCCCAGCAGTGAGTGATCTCGCCGGTGTCAGCGTGCTGACGGAAGTATGATGCAGCACTTTGTGAACTCACGCTGCCTGAGGAGACGCATTTCTGCGGCAGGTAATGTGTGTGTGTGTGTGTGTGTGTGTGTGTGTGTGTGTGTGTGTGTGTGTGTGTGTGTGTGTGTGTGTGTGTGTG
>JAUMHL010000028.1:4409806-4531470 GCA_032362345.1 Sandelia bainsii
ATTGAGACATTGACATTTTTTGTTGTGGTATACTCACCACTGTTGTTGGCTTTTGTTTCAATAAATTGTTTGAGATGTGGAAATCACCATTGCATGCTTCTACTTAAATGCCCTGCTTTCATGATATAATGTCACTGTAGTGTGAACTTTTTACGTTTTCCATAAATTTCACCCGAAAGCCCTAACTTTTTGTGAGTAGTGTATATTATAGGGAAATGACAGAAATACTGTAAACAGACAAAGAAAAATCTAATAGAAGATGCATTATATGGCTGTTTCACTAAAACTATCATTGTCAAACCTTTGTTGGAAAAAAAAACGTTTTGATTAAAATGTCATGGTGATTGACATTCAGATTTTTTAAATAAATAAAACTGGTAATGTAGTCAACATTAGTTAATCAAAATGAAAAAATATAACATAAAGACACACTAAAACAAATCATATGCAGTGTGAGTCTTATTATGAAAGATAAATGCTATAGGTTACATAAATAATGAAAAGTTCAGTCCAGGGCATGGACTCTCCCAGGTTTCAGTCTGCTCCACAACACTAGGGGGAGCTAAAGCCCTTTTGCTAAAAGTCACACAGTCCTTCCTTTATGTTTCCTGCTTCTGGATTGTCTTCCTGTGAGTATTTTTGTCCACAGGCCTTCAAGCTGGTTAGTAGAGTCCAGTAAGGTTTATTAAAAAAAGAGTCATTTATATGATAATATAAGATAAGAAGAGAGATCAACAAAAAGAGCGTGAGTTTGCATGAAGCCACATTAGCAGCACATGACAAGGAGGGCAGTCATCCAGAGTTATCAGCAGGCACTGAACTGTGCCTGTATAATTTTGCACTGTGTTTGTGTGTATATTTGTAGATGGCAAGTGGACAGCTGTCGAGGGCCGAGGCGTTGGCGTGCTCAGGCTGCAGGCATGCATGCCATGTGATGCTCTACTCTGACACGAAAACTCAGCTGTTTGGTAGAATTCCCATCAAACATGTCATACTAGTGAGTCATGCATGTGCGTGTGTTTTTGTTGTAGTAGTGTATGGTTGAGTTCTTACATGCCCATGTCATGTGCATATTTGCAAAAGAAAAACAAAACACACTCCTGCTTGTGTTTAAGCATGTCTGCCTCTGTGTGTGTACATGTCTGTTGCATGTGTGTGTGGATGCATCAGTGTGTGACTGTATAACAGTCTCTGTCACTTCCCACAGATGCAGATGCGCTTTGACGGTCTGTTGGGTTTCCCTGGCGGGTGAGTCTTTCCTGGTGCTGCTTTTGTTTTATGCTTTTATGTGCACAGGTATGTTTTGCTCAGACGTGTGACTCTCTTTTTCTTCACAGACGAACCCCATGAAAAGATATAAGCCTTTACGACACAAACATTCATACGTTCAATGGCTTCACAATATTCATGATAAGATAGGAAGATAAGAAAACATGCATGTCAGGTTCCTATGTAAGGTGCCTATTGTAAGACACATACTGCTCAATTAACATTCAACATAATCACTTGAGCCTTTGTATCTGTGGTTTACAGTAGTAGTTGCCAGAATTTCTGGAGCGTCATTCGCCAGCACGGTGAAATTATGCAGCGAGGCAAGAAAAAAGTGACATATACAAAAGAAAGAAAAACTGTAGAACCAAATGGTCATAGGCAGCTGGTTTGTTCTGTATATTGTGCTGTATGTTTTTAATATGCTGTCTTAGTGTTTTAGGTAGCAGAATACAAAATGTACCAGCAAAATGCTTTATTGCTTTTGGTTTTGTGGGTTGTTTTATCCAGCTGTTTGGTATTTACTGCAGGGAAATTATGTTTGTTATTTTGTCATACAACATGGTTCTACTGTGATTAAAGTTGTATTTCACTGATGGAAACGTTTTCATTTCTAATTCATACAGACTGGATTTGATAGTTTTGGGGGTGGTTTTTTGTGAGTTGACCATTTCCACTAGTCTCTAACTCGAGACCGTGATTTGCGACTTTCTTGTGACTTGAGGGTCAAGAAGCTCAACACTACCTCAGCAAATTACTTTTGGGCTTCAAAATTCGATTAAGTTTTCAATCAGCTAAAATCATTTACTTCTGTGCTAGGGAGTCTCAGGAGAGCAATACAGCTGAAGGGTTTATCTATTTTCAGATCTCACTGACCTTTGACCTCCACCCTCCCCACACATTTCAGGCTGGTTAACCCATCAATGGAGACCCTGGAGGCAGGCCTTACCAGGGAATTGTCAGAGGAGTTGGGTGTTGCTATTCCTATATCAATAGAAGATCACGTGGAGTCGTGCTATGCCCCTGCCTCATCCCCTTCCTCCTCCCCGCAGCTTATCACTCACTTCTATGTGAAGAAGATGGAGGAAGAGCAGATTAGGGAGGTGGAGAGAGTGGCTGCATCCACTGCAACAGACCATGGACTGGAGGTAGTGTGTGTGTGTGTGTGTGTGTCCTTTTCCTTCTAGAATGACTGACTGATAGCAGCCATTTACTTGATCTCATGCTCTGTTCCTCATCACCTGTTTTCTCTCTCCCACCTCTCCAGGTTCTAGGAATGGTTAGAGTTCCACTCTACACCACGAAACGCGGAGGTGGTCTCGCATGTTTTCTGTCACACTCGTTCATCGGCAATGCCCGCTCCCAGCTGGTGGACTCACTGCTGCGCTTCAACCTGCTTGTCCCCAAGGAGTTGCACAAAGCCCTCACACTCTCTCTAAAGACACACACACAGAGTGCTGAGGACCTGCAAGCGGCCCTCGCGCTGATAGATGCGAAAAGGAAACGGTTTTGAAACACACCTGAACGTGCATCAGCACATCCTTTCCAAGCATGCACATAAAAACAGCAATGCGATCCTTCACTCACACAGTCACACACACTGTCAAACTGATTCTGAGATGGTGACTCATAATTGCACATTGCATCAAACAGTTTGAAGAGCACATTATCAACTGCTTTACCATTAACAGAAATAAAATCATTCACACCGTCCATCATATTCAAGCTTGTCATTTTATTCCTTTGAATCATCAGTGATTTCAAACTGAAACAAAGCTGCTTGTATCCTAATGATATGATGAAAATGACATTTTATTGATCCTTGCACAAACTTTGACACCAGCAAGCATCTTGTGAGCTATTGGCAGGCAACACGTGACACACAGGAAAAAAGGGAAACCTGCAAGACTTCACACAGAGCTATACTACCCTTATATGGCAATGTATAAGCGCCCTGTGGTATTCTGTATCTCTCAGGATCAAAGAGGCATGATCAGCAGAAATATACCTTGTTTCAAGTCAAGTGTGTTTCTTTGTCTGTTTTTGTGCTGCTCACATTTTTGGTGGTTTTATTAAGTTATAGTACTGCAGCACTGGTGCAATCCGAGGATTAATTACGTCCGTGACATACTATATAGCCTGCAGGCGAAGATTTGATTCTGTTTAATTGTACCCTGGGTGCACATAACGCACTTGCACCAGATGTTAGTAACCTCATTCCCAGACAATATTGCAGGCAGTGAGCGCAGGCAGAGCCATGATGCTGCCTAATGTCTATGATACCTACTGTATTGTAAATGTAGAATGTGAATCTATCTTATATTTTTTCTGGTGAGTTAACGTGACTGATTTATGTGTAATGATGGACAGTGAAGACAGACAGAATACAACAAAACACTAACTTGATCTGTGATTTATTAATCATGCAGCAGGTTTTCCACACTGCATTCAGTGTGATAAGTCAGTCTCAGTGTGTGATAAATTGGATACAGGATGTAAATACAATATGGAGTGAAGAGGTGAATTGTGCTTAAACAAAGACTCATTCACTCGTTTTGTAATACAGTAGAGTTGATGGAGATTTGTATTTCACATTTATAGCAGTACATCCATTAAGCATAACTACATACATATTGACTCATCTTTAAACAGGCTGATGGTATCTCTCGATCAGTGTGTGTTTTTCTCAGCTGTCAGGAGGAAAAATGCACCACATCCTGCACAACAGACAGGAAGCATAGGAGACGAGTAGTTCAAAACACTGTCGTTTGTGGTTGTGTTTATGCACGTCTGTGGGTCTTTGTGTGTGTGTGTGTGTGTCTTGAAGACATGCCACCTTGAAGCATGCATGTGTAAATGTGCAAATGGAAAGGATGTTGTCATGTGATGGTGTTAGGAGGGCCAATAATACAAGGTCGTCAGAAAAAAAAAAACAATTTTGAGAGAGAAAGGGATGGAGCCATGGAGGGAGGGCAGTGCAGGCGAGGGATGGATGGAGGGAGAGAGAGCATGAGCGAGGGATGCTGAGGGAGAAAGGCGGTATATTCATAGCAGCAGCGGTATTTATAGCCGCCCAGAGGAGAAGAGAGAGCGGGAGGCGTGGCTTGGGTTGTGGCTTTCACAGTGCTTCACATGAGAGAGAGAGGGAGAGAGGGAGGGGACGAGAGGAGAGAGGCAGCTCTGGTGCCAGTGAGAGAGAGCGAGAGGGGAGGCTATTTGGCATATTTGGCAGGAGAGGGAAGAAATAAAGGAGGGAGGGAGGGAGGGCTGTTTTTGAGTGTGTGCCTGAGAAATGAGAGAGAGAGAGAGGAGGGAACTGAGCTGAGAGAAATCTGTCAGAATCAAACACACTGTTCTCTGTGTGTGTTTGTGTGTGTGTGTGTGTGTGATAGAGGGAACCAAGGATGAGAAGAGAGCAGCAGAGCTGAGGAGCACATAGAAAGAGACAGCAGAGCACCACAAAGTAAGGTATGTACGGCTGTCATGCTGCTCTTGAATGTAATAACAACGTGTGTGTGTGTGTGTGTATGTGTGTGTTTTACAGTGCATGCATGCTTGTGTACATGCGTGACTGAAGTGAATATGTCCGCGTGTTTATATATAGTTTAGTGTTTTATTATATTCACTTGGGGTTTTCTAAGTGCATAAATGGATGTGGCTTACTGACTGTTAGGGGTATCAATTATGTAATATGTGTGCACCATTTTCAGTGTTGATGCTCAGTGTGTGCTTACGTGCTTGTGTAATTATGCTGAGATGTTTATGTGGCTATTGTGTGAAGCACTGCTACAGTGGCTTGACCATATGGGGTGATTTACAGGCACTGTAAATATAACTCAGTGCGCCTCTGCTTTTAGAGAAGCAGGACCTTAATTCCCCCCTCTGCTTATCGCACACACCATTCTGGTTTTATATCATGAAGATAAGCAAAATGCTTAAAGTGTCAGTTCAGATGCGTCTACAAAGCAGCAGTCCCTTTATGATGTTGGTTTACAGGTTAACAACAAAGAAAGTGATGGTAATGTGACAAGGTAGGCGGGCTTAGTCGCATGAAGAGCTCTTGTGGGCAGGCTTGTTTTAATTTGATTAGTTAAAGTTTATGCAACTGTCAAAGGAAATCCTGTTTCGGTGTCAGGTAGAGTTTCTTTTTCAACGTATGGTTAAGATTATGACTCTCTCTTGACTGTCCATGTTGATTTGAATCGTGGCAATGCGGCTTTCAGGTTGAGATCGTGTACTTGACCTTAGAAGAGCAAGTTCAGTCTAGTCTAAGATACAAATCCCTGACTTTACACAGTAATTGACGGTTGACCATATTTCCTTCCGTGTATTAAAATGACCAAGAAACCACTTGTTTATCACAGCTCAAAGAATACTTTTTGTAACATAGGACGGACACAGGACAAATTATGTATTTCATTTGGTGTATTTGCTGTTCTTGCATATGCAGAAAGTGATACTGAATCTGACCTAATCCACTTTTCTAGGAAGTGAGCTGTTAGTGGGAAACTGGGCTGATGAAAATGTGCCAATACAAGAAGTTGAACATAAAATATTTCCCCAAAATTTGAAACAATATGAGCATTGTTTACAATTTCTTTGCATTATTTTTCTGGTGATGGAAGAAGTAATCAGATCTTGTACTTAGGTGAACATAAAACACCACAGTGCTCTGTTGCAAGTCATGGATTCAAATGTACACCTACGTAAGAGGGAACATATTAGTTTGTTTATTATATATATGGTAAAATAACTGAAGCTCTTTAATAAATTAATATTATAGTTGAGAACTGAGATTTACATTCTAGCCACCAAGCCCACATCAGTTACAAAAGAAACTAGTATCAAAATTGGCAGTAGAGCCAAACCTGAACTATCCACTAATTATCTCTGTCATAGAAAGTTTGAAGAAAAACACTGGTAGAGACATGGATGTTTCAGCAGGGCCTGAAGAGAGGATGTGGGCAACCTGACGGCGCCCTGTTTGCCCTCTGCCAGGACCTACAGGTATGCACTCGACAAACATTACCTGTAAATGATCCTCTGCATAAATCTCGAGCATGGCAGGAGCTGAAAAACGTAAACGGCAGTGGAAAGTTTTCTGTGGTCTTTGGCTTTGATTTTGCAGCCCTGTCTGAGGCACAATTGCCCTCATTGCTGCTGCAATTAGGTACCATGCCAGAATCTAGAAGCCATATACTTACTAAGCTGTTAGAGAGACGTTTTGCTTTTACCCTTTTTCAAATGTATACCCTACCCTGTAGTGTATGTCTTGGCAGTGATAAGAACCAGGAATAATCATCTGCTGCAAAAGTTCTGTGAGATTTCCAGGTACAGAGTAATTCTTTACATGTGGCACTGGGGTAAAAACCTGTGGGAGCATACTATGTGATACTACGATTTGGTTTCCTGTTCGCTACAGCAGCTGCTGCACAAACAGCAGTTGAGAAGGACACAGTAGAGTGCAGAGGGACTTGGATTTGGATTTTGCTACTTTGCATGGCTAATTTTGCATCACGCTAAACCTCATGACACAGTCTAAATGAAACCTGGGGCCAGAGGCAGAATGAGGGCGCTCTACCTGTTGTAGTGCAGTCAGGTTGGCACTATGAGCCGTGTTCAGATTTGTTTTGCAGTCTAGCAGCCAGTGAATGAACTAACGTGTCATGATCTAGCTTTCAGTGGTTCAAAGTAGATCAGCTTCAGTGTTCTGTAGCAGTATATCTATGAGAACATGCCATACAGACTTAGAATCCGATTGATCACGTCAATTTTTTTTGCCTTTTGAAAGAGGAAATAACAGTCTGGAGTTCATCAGCAATTTACCGCAGTCAGGATTTCTACTGCTACAGCCTTACTCAGTCTGGTATAACCGTTAACTTACAGTGGCTATAGTTAGTGTTACTATACTGTTATATACTCTGTAGATTGTTCTGTATAGTGCTGAGTCAGTTCATTGATTTTATTACTATTCAACACTTGTTCTAAAGTTCTGCTTTTATTTTGCATTTTAGCATTATCCTGTCATTTTGTGGCTACAGTGACTGTTGTTCTGTTGAAGTTACACTGAGTAAAGGTTAGTTCTGTACAGCAGCAGCAGCAGAGGCCAAGATATCCTGATTTTTATTCACTACTAGTAGAAAAATGTAAAAAACACTGGAGTCTGCATACGACAGTCTGCATCTTTCATTAGTTCCTTTCGGCCTGCTAAAAACTGTGTTTTTCAAACCTCACACCTAGTTTTTAATGCAGGCATTCAGATATAAATTTGTAGCCTCCAAACCGAAGCAGATCTAACCCTGATGATATCATTCAAGTATTTTTGTAGCGTTTACTCCAGATCCACAGATGACATCGTACAACTATTTTAACAATCTTAGTAATTTCTCATGACGATTAAATTTAATTTGATACGTAAAATCAACGGGATGCCCCATCAGTTAAGCTCTCTTTCACTGGAGGGATCTGGACCATAATAGCCCAGTCCTGTATGCCCATCCTGTTGCTGATTGTTGACAGAGGTCAGCGGCTCTTGGTCTACCATTAACTGAAACACAAATGAATCACCTGCTGAAACAAGCTCAGGTGATTAAAGCTGTAGAAAAAAGTAGCTGTAAGCTGTGACTTGACAGCACAGCTCTGTCTGTCGTTTTTTTTGAGGGGGGTTAATTCCATTACACTTCATGTCAGCAGTACACCTACAACCCATTTGAAAAGTTAACAGTGTACGCATACAGAAGCACTCGCAAATGCTTTTCTCTTAACATTGCATTGTTTGAAGTGACTTTGTATTCTGCATTATGACAAAAAGAGCTATTTTTTTCTATCCTATAAATTGTATTTGTTTGACTGCTTTCACCTGCAGACGAAATCGCAACAAGCTCCCATCTTCTCCCAGTCATGTCTGTATCTATAAGAGGCACTCCAGTCAGTCTGTCACACAGAGTCTCTCACCTGACTCTACCTGACTTGTGCTCAGAACAGTTCAGCTGTTGCACGTCTGACGGCACAGATTGGCATTAGATCATGTTTGACACTCTCATGCATTCTTGCAAAAATTGCAGTGCTTATATGGTCATACTGAATTGATAAAGATGTTACTTCAACTTCTGTGCATGCTGTTACAGCTCAGCTGAAACCTTGTGTTTCCCAAAAGTCAGTTTTGTAGGATGTGAGATCATCTGGCTGAGGGTGCAGCTGACACCCTTGAGCCTTCTTTTTGACATTTTACACTGCATTAGCTATGGTTTGGCTTTGTCCCAGGTCTGTAGAAATAAAGCATGATTTTCTGCTCTTAGAAGGCAGCTGTGAAGAGGCAACGCAGCTGTAAGCATTGAAGAAGGGAATAGATTTCTGCGAAAAGAATGTGACACAAGATAACGCTCTGTCTGTACAGTGACAAGGTCAATGTACTGGAGCTCTCAGCAATGTCAGGAAATCCCCATACAGTATCAGCCATAACATCAAATAAAATAATATAATCCTTCCCTTGTTTTCTGTATTACTTTTGTTGAGTGCTTCATTTTTTTCTTCTGAAGAAATTAGAAAATCCCCTTAGTGTCACTAAGGATCTATCACATTGCACCACATGTATCTTCTCCTGTCTTCAGTCTACTTCATATTCACCATGTGTACCATATGCCCCCCCTTCTCTCAATGACCTTGACTTTAAGTATGAAACACTGTTTCTTGATAACCTCGGCCCGTCTTTTCTGATGTTTCGGTGAATCTCTTACAACCCCTCCTCTCTCTTTCTCAGATCATTTACATTCGCTTTGTTCTGTGCAGATTAAGGTCGCACGCTGATGAAGGCCTCTGGAGGCTCAAAAGGTCTCCGGGCTCTTGCAGTCTGATTCGCAGCAATCTCTCTGTGTTCATTCGTTGTACTTCTCCATTTATTTTCCAGTTCCGTTTGAAACCGTCACTTAAACTGTGTCTGGATCGCATCCACTAGAAAGCAAAGAAGAGGAAATGAAAGCATGGGCACAAGAGCACATGTTAAGTCATGAGTGATAGACTTTAGTTATGGTAACCGGGTATGATATGCAACATGTTTGACTATTTCTACATTTACTTTAGATTTTCTGAATGTGCTGCACCTGCTCAAACTGGTTTTCAAAATAGCTCTCCCACAATGCTTTAGGTTACAGGAAATCAAGAGAAAGGCATCATGCTGTTTAATGCATTAGGCAACATTTGTCATATATTGCTTCAGTTGCTAATTTCAGTTTTAATCAAACACAAATTATTGTTTGAGACTGACCAACATATGTGTTCACCATAGTGTGAAAGCAGCACATTTTGGCACTCATTGCTGAAACCTGTTGACAAACTGACACAGGATGTGGGAAATGAAGTTGCCCCTGTGTGTGTGTGTGTGTGTTTGCTGGCCTGTTTGAAAGTAAAAAGCAAGTTATGATATGTGTGTGTATGTGTGAGAGAGAGAGCTCATCTTCTCAGAAAAGTTCACGCTGACTAACAAACTTCCAAATGCCTGTTTTAATGCAATGCAATGTAAGCATTTATTTGTGCATGTAAACCTTTTCAGTGTAGGGTAACTGGAGTCCTTAACCTCTGCTCTACTAGCAGCACAGAAATTGACTTTATTTCTGCAAGTGTTCTTCTTTAGAAGTAGGTTCTCTTTCAAAAGCATTAAGTTTTAGTCATTCAAAATAGCTTTAACTGCACTTTAAAGAGTACTTCAGTGATTTAGAATTCCCCTTATATTTTGATAACTTGCAAGACACACAGTTAAAAAATAAGAGAATGGTCAAAGTCAGTGTAGCAGAGGCTGAGATATCTGTGGTTTAATCTGAAATTCTCATCCCGAAACAGTTGGATCTTTCTCTTCCCATCTTGCAACACAATTCAGTACACCCTCCCAGTCTGAAAACAACTTTGCATTTTCAACTGAAGCCCCTTAACTGATTAATTCTTTCCATTAAAGCCCAGTAGAGGTGAGAAGTGGGAGGGGATATTTTGGGCACCCCTGGTTCTAGAAGTCCCACTCACTCTTCCCATAGACAAAGCTTTGTGACTCACATTTGGAGCACGTCCAAAGGTTGGACAGGCATTAAACAATCCTGGTTGAATCATTTAGATTCATTCAGACAGAAAGCAAAGGAAATCTCATTATTTGTGAACATTTGACTGTGTTTAATCACTCTAAATTGCCAACTGTACAGATGTTCCCAGTAAGGTAGCTAGCAGTAGGGGCATTTGTGTGTGTGTGCGCTTTTGTGTGTCTTTGCGGTCAACTCACTGAACCCGTCAGAAACTCAAGTTGTTTCTGTTATTTTCCTCTCGTCTCTCTACTTTTTTTCATATGGTCTCCATATGTGTGTATATATGAAGGCAACAGACACATGCACAAGTTGAAACATTGTGAACTTGCACAGACAGAAATTCCATAAATTTGCACCGCTCTGCACAGATTTGTATCTAATCACAATGACTTTTGGTTTTCACTGCATTTATTGCTTCCTCTACAATTCACGTGTTCTGTGTTGATATGTAGTCAAAACAAAAGATAAAAGATGCGTGGTTCTTGGATAAGAATTCAGAAATCATAGTGCAAAACACGCAGTATAACTGCAATGACAAAGTAATTTAAACCAAGGATCAGGGGTATTGTAGTATGTAGACTCATCTGTCAGGACCAACTGATTTTAAAACCTGATGGAGTTAAAATAAATCAAGCTAGTGGAGGTCACTAAAAAAATGTTGAAATGAAAATTCAGAGAACGTTTGGCTCATCCCACTTCTCCACAGCTCTACTGAGATAGACATCTTTTTTTTTTTCAAACTTACTCATCACCACCACCCCCTCCCCATCCCCCATCACTCCAGACCCACCGAGGATGTGACATTATGACACACTTCTCATGATGGTTAAACAGACTTTGCTACATAAAATTGCAAGAGTCACAATTAACACGTGTAAAAAGCAAAGGTAACCCGCAAAACCAACTGTGAGTAATGAAAACACCACAAAACCGCAAGTTGATACCCAAAGGGGACCACAGGTCGATTTATTACACCTCACTGTGGCTCTAGCTTTGCACCTTTGGCCTTCTTCCTTTTGAGATCCAGTTAAGCTTGGGACGGCGTATTTAAAAAAAAATATTGGCGAGATTAGCTTGTGTATGTGACTCTCACCTTTATGGATGTCCGCCGTCCTCGCCCTCACAGCACTGAATGTCTTTCATTATTGCTGTTACTCATCACCTCTGATCTTCCCATCCCCCATCCTTCATCCTTCCTCACTCATGTCCTCATTACTCTGCTCTCCTACTGTCCATTCTATGTTCTGCCCCCATCTCACTGTCCTTCCTATTAAATCTCCCTCTCTGGTGTCACTGTCTCTTTCTGTCTTGTCGCTTTGGCCTCATTTATCCTCCTTCCTCTGACTCTTTCATTCTCTCGTTATGCTCTCAGTAAATCTGCCTCGCTTGCCCCCTTTTGTCGCCTTGTCATCTATATCCACTTACCAGTATCCTCTCTTTGCTCTGTTTCCCCTCTGTCCCCTCTTCAGGCCAGCTTATCTATGGATCAGCATTCATACAAGAAAACCCTGGGGATTCCATGGACACGTCAACTCAACTGACATCCACGCTGAGCACAGCCGATCGACACTGATGTCAATACGCTGTTTGCAGCTGTAGA
This sequence comes from Sandelia bainsii, assembly GCA_032362345.1. Classification (NCBI taxonomy): domain Eukaryota; kingdom Metazoa; phylum Chordata; class Actinopteri; order Anabantiformes; family Anabantidae; genus Sandelia; species Sandelia bainsii. The sequence goes on from JAUMHL010000028.1 coordinate 4,421,741, forward strand.
ACAGCAAGGCCAAGGGGGTCAGGGGTGAAAGGTCACAGACCACAGAGCCTGAGCGGGCACTGAGATCGAAAGGTTTCAGGAAGGGAGACTGTGAGGCTACGAGACGAATTAAAGTTGAGGAAATAAGGTCTCAGTGACAGACAAGTTTCAAGACGTCAAAAATGATGACATCACATGGAAAGCTGAGGAGGGAGAAGGGGAGTCTGGCCGAGTATGAATCGCAGATGAAAGGTATGTCACTCTGTGTATTTGTGTTTGTGTTTTTGTGTGCCATGTGCTTGTCTCTGTGCATCTGTGCCCTTTTACCATACCTCTGTTTGTGAATGTGCATTGACTTGCATGCCTGAATTCATATGAAATAGCACATGTGCATTCATGCATGCACTTTGCACATTTATTCAGCCATGTACTCTCTCTGGATGTATTTGTGCATACATCGCCAGCAACTGATGAAATCACATTGGTTTGAAGCTCAGTGACAATCTGTGCAAAGTCTTAATGTCAATAGGTTAGAAGATCTTTTCTGCCTGTACAGGAGCCTGTAGACGTGTGTGTTATGTGCTGTGTTTTGGAGGGTGCATGCCGTGGCTGGCTGGCTCTCTGTACTGTACTACAAGGGTGTATTTATAGCCAGTATTAGTGATGCTGTCTCCTCACATTCAGTCAGCCCAGGGCTGTGTACTCACACAGAGACAGAGAAAAAGAGTAAAGAGGGGAAAAGAGGGAGAAGGGGGCGTGTGGTGGGGGGGGCGGTGGAGGTGGGCAAGAAGAACAGAGAAAGCTGAGAAAGGGTAAGAGAAGACGTGAGAAAGCAATGTAAAGGTAGTGTTATCTGTGAGAGCACTATGTTTGTATTAGCCTTTTTTAACCAAAGTGCTGCACCGGGACTCATTGCTCCTCACTGGGCTGTATTTGTATACAAGTTTGTGTACATTACAGTATAAGGTTATGTTGCTGTGTTTGATAACCCCTATATGTTGCTGTCAAATTATTCTGTAAAATATAGGCTATACAGTCTACAAATGGCAGCATCGGTAGCATTATTAAATCTTGTCACCTGAAGGAAAGATTTGATTATTATTGATTTAGAATTAAGTTGTTTAACTGTGTAGATACATTGACTTTTCAAGTGAAATGTGTGATTAGACAAGACATTGTTATATATTCTCTATCTGGATATACTATTACTCAGAACGGTTCCTGGTGGAGTAAGTTGTGTCCTCCGACACCATCACAGGTCTGAAAGCACTGCAGTGAGTTATAAACTGAATGTGTATGCATGTATTATCTCCTAGTGCACATGATTATTTTCATATGTTCACTTCATGGAAACGTAATATGTACACACATACTGTACACGGTATGGCTATGTGTGCATGCACACATTTGCAAGCAGGAGCAGGTGTGATATGTATGTAAGTACATGTTTCTCATCTCTTCAATCCATTCTTTCGATCTCTTCCTGGGTTACAAGATAAGGGCTGCTCTACAGTACAGTACATGCATACAAACACGTACTACATTCATACACATGCAGCACATTCACAAACATTTCTCTCTTTCTGGCTGCTTGTTGTTCCGAATAAATATTATTTGACTATGGAAGTAGCCTCTTTGAGACAACACATGGCAACAACTTTTTGTGAGTGTGCTGCAGGTAGTGAGCTCTGAATTTGCTTATATTTATATAATGCAATGATGTTGGTCAGTAATAACCATACAGTTTTAGTACAATTAGTAAATCACAGATTTATGTTTTTATCATATTTCAGAAAAAGTCCCAACTTTTGTGGAAATAGGGTTTGTAGAACCACACTACTCCAGTTAACTGAAGTGTTCGTCAGATGACCTCATCAAAAATGTATGAACCTCTTACTTGCATGGTTTGGGATTAGGTAGATTATTAATTTCTTCGATGAGTAATTTCCTGCTGTGACACACTATATACACGGAGCAAAGAGTTGAAGTACTGTGAATACAGCAAAATTAAAAAAATGTTTTAAAATCTTGAAATGCACTGAGTTCACCTCTTGCAAAAATAAGCTGAGAACCGTGTTTATCCATATAAATACCTGTATGTGTGCTACTCTGTGTGTGTTTTTGCGTGTGTGACCATACTTACCAAATACATAACAGATTTGTATTTACTTAAATGTCTTCTTCTTCCTCTCTACGTCTATCTCTGTCTGTCTGTGTGTGCGTGTCAGACCTGCGGACCCAGCTGGCAGACCAGATAAAGATTTTAGATTCCCAGGTGGATGTGAAACAGCAGCAGCTCTCTGACCTCTCTGAGTTTCTCCGGCGTCGGGGCGACATTGAGGCTGAATATGCACGGGCCCTCGACAAACTCACCGAGAGGTTCACCCACAAGACTAAGAAGTGAGCATGTGTCTGGTGTGTGAGTGCACATTCCTGTTTTAGTTTTGCCATATCTAAGTGAGGATGTCTGGGTTTTTTCTTTCTCCAGGAAGGAGCAGTGGGGTCAGTCTGTGTGTCAGGTCTGGTCTGTTTTGCTGACTCAGACTCGTCTGGAGAGCCGTGAACATGCAGCACTGGGTGATACCTGCTGCAACACACTCACACAGAGGCTGGCACACAGCACAGAGGATACACACCGTCTGCACAAACGGGTGAGTGGAGGACAGTTTGTGCAAAGACACATGCATGGAAAAACAAACACACCAGACAGTACAAGACTAAGAGGTTTACTAACAAGAGAAGAGTAAGAAGTGTGTGTAATGCATGAGTACACTTACACAGACAAAGTATTATGGGCACAGTTACACAAAAGTCTTGTTTAGTACTATTTTACTATTATTATTCTGTTGGTCATCCTACATGCGGCCCTTCAGCCCCGCTGCTAGATGTGTCTGACATCGGTGCTTCATAACAAAGCCCAGTAGCTGCCCAGAGAGGAAGTCCGGAAATGGTTTGACACTTGTGTAGAACATATCAAAACCTTCCTGCAAAGGCCAGATCCATTGAGACTGTAAGATCCCGACTGCATGTAGAACTTATGGTGAACATGACCAGGCCACAGGGCACCAGAGACGACCTCTGCACAGCAATGGTGTAGTCTGTTACTATGGTACTATGTAGTATATTACTACAGCATATGCCTATTAGTAGTGTATAGTACTAATGTATTACTATATTAGCAATGTTTTTTTACCAATAGGCTGCTCTGTGGCTCCAGACAGATTTTTTTACTTTTACGGTAAAAAATGGCTCTTCTGGTTGTAAAGTTTGTCTATCACTGTCCTAGAAAGTTATTTTCTTCTTCTTCTATCATTCCTCTCAGCTTTTGTAACATTACTCAAAAGATTGAGTGCTGAGATATTCAGATTCAGAATGCTAAAAGTGAATCAATAAATAAATATTAGCTGACAAAAGTGAAATTTTGCATTGCAAATGGCCAGGTCATTACCAATAGAAACCATGGTCAAAACTGTTAATAATAATTAGTAATTCCTTAACTGTAATATTCAGTCCTAAATCAACTAGAACTGATTTCACTTAATTTCAGGACTTTATTATACATTGCCAGTATCTTGAGCAAAGCAGAATAAGCATACAGTATTAGTGTAATAATATAAAATAATAATAATAAGACGAAGAATAAATAACAATAATCGCTGTGGCTTGATTAATTTTGTAATATAGCGCAACACTCAAATGATTCCAGTTTTAGTGCCAACCTACAACAGACAGCTAAAGGTGAACAGACTTGCAGATAAAGCTCTTTAAGTTGAAACATAGTCTTCATACAGTATAATTTCTGCTTCTTGTATTTGTGCTGTTATCTTTCTTGGTGCCACTGTGACACATGTGCAATCATATTCATTCTGCAAAGTACACAGACTCATCGTGCTCAAATTACTGGTTGTCAGACACACTCTCTGTACCTTGTACCTCGAGTTGAAAAGTGAGCAGAATTTTAATTAATTCTACTACATTCATTTCAGAGAAGCTAAGAGGTGTTGTTAGGCCCAATGCCAAACAGAGCAAGACCTTTTAGATTTTCTAAAATCACTGCTGGAAGAATATTGAATGCTTTAAGGCTACCATTAAAGTAGTGCTGTGCAACTGTACTAAATAATAATATGATAATAAAAAATTATAATGAAATATTATTTTTCCAAGAAATTCTTTCATGAAAAGTAGCTGAACAACACAATTGCAGAGTGCATTACTACAGATATTTGTGCTTAATTTTGGCCAAATATGAGGCAAGCTAACAAGTTACTTTTGTAACATGCAGAGTAAAGAAGTTGGAACCCAGATGCAGGATGAGTTGCTAAAGGTCACTACGGAACTGCAGACGGTGAGCACTTTACTCCTACATGTAACTATGCAAAATATTGTAATTAAGCACTGACACCAACAATGCTAATGTGGAGTTTGTGTTTAACCCGTGTGCTAATGAAGGCTCTGAAGACATACAACCAGTACCACACAGACTGCCTGATAGCTGAGGGGAAGCTGAAAGAAGCCGAGCGGTTGGAGGAGAGACACACCGGCAAGTCGGCTGAGCTCGGTCCTGGCCAGTCAGGAGGGCAGAGGCGGAGTTCTGTCAAGAAGATGGAGCGATTGATGGAGAAAGTGAGTGTGGTCTTGTGTGTCTGAGAGTGAGAGAAAGAGAGAGCAGGTCACAGGAAATCTTAAAGTGGGTTTTCCACAGAACAAACCATTTCCTGTTCTTGTTGTTCTGGGTGAGTGTTGTGGGGCATATCATAATCATGGGCACATCATAATGTACGGTATTTTTATCATCACATCAGTGATGTTCTTATGTGTGTCTTCTGTTGCTTACTGTGTGTGTGTGTGTGTGTGTGTGTGTGTGTGTGTGTGTGTGTGTGTGTGCAGAGGCATGGCAGAGTACAGGAGACCCAGCTGAAGTGTACCAAGGCTCGTAATGACTACCTGCTGAATCTAGCAGCAAGTAATGCAGCCATGAACAAGTACTACCTGCAGGATGTCAGCACCCTGATTGACGTAAGAGACATGCAATTTGTGTGTGAAAGTCCACGTGTGCTTATGAAACCGATGAAACCATTCCTGTTATTTACTGAAGAAAAGCTGAGATGTTATGGGAAGGGAGAATAGTATTGATTTCTGGAGAAATCCCTGTAAAAAAAAAAAAAGCTTCCTCTTTCTTTCCCCCTCTGCACAACCATCCCATCATTTTTTTTTTTTTATTTCTCCATGCTTCCTCTGTTTCTCCTTACCGTTTCCTTACTTACTTACATCCTTCTTCTTCTTGTCTTACCTCCTGGCAGTGCTGCGACCTGGGTTTCCATCTGTCTGTGGAGAGGGTGATGAAGTGCTACCTGGCCAGTAGGTGGCGAATCCAGAAGACAGAGGAGACGGGGCTGAAGCAGTTGGAGGCTGCTGTGACATCCCTGGACCAGGGAGGAGATAGAGATGGGTTACTACAGCAACATGATGCTGCCTTCTGCCTTCCATTCAAATTCAACTACCACCCACATGAGGGAGACCAGGTGAAATCACTGCACTGCATGGTGAAACCCATGTTATTTCACCTTCACACCTATCGGCTATTATAGTCACCAATTAATCAGTGGGGCTGTGGGAGGAAGCCGGAGTACACAGAGAAAACCCACAACTCCACAGCCAACCAGCAGATTTGAACCCAGCTCTTTCTAGCTATGAGGCAACTGTGCTAACCACTACGCCACCATGCCACCATGCCACCCACAGAGGTTGCATTAATTATATAACACCTAATAAAAGCAGCTACTGACTGATTGTTTCAGACAAAGCTGAGTGTTGACGGCTAATATGTATTTTTCGTGTTTTTGTGTGAAGTCATTGATTTGTATGAATTTCAACTGGCATTATTTTCTGTCATAGATGTGTAGCAACAGTAACTAAGGGTTTAGTTTTGGGATTTGCTAATAATCAGTTGTGTCTGAATTTCATAGTGTGTACAGTGCATATTTAAATGCTACCCCTGATGCTTCCATTATGCTTTGAACTATTTTCTGCAACTATTAACTAAAGTGTAACTATCTACAACTCTACCCTGCTAAGTTTAGGGGCTCCTGTGATACCATGTGGCATTTTTTACGTGTATTTTATAGTGCACATGCATTGTTCTTTTATTTCTGAAGAAGTCTTTTCAGTGTGACCTCCACTCCTCACAGGAAACACAACTGCCTTTCTCTCTCCAAATAATGTCCCCTGGTTTAACTTTGATGATGATCTATCATAGTCCAATTCAGTTTTGTTTGTATATTCCAGGTGTGTGAGGTGAGTGCGGAGAGCCAGGTGAGGTATGAGCTGGAGACCAGGTTCCAGCAGCTTCAATCTCGACTCGCTGCCGTTACTTTGGAAACAGAGGAGGTCAGCTAATTATTCCCATTGCATGTTTCCATAATAATCTGTCTGTCTGCACCTGTCAGAGTGACAATATTATATACCTTCTTCAACAAAATATAGAAGAAATGAAACTGAACCAACCAACCGAATTGTTTTCCTTTTTCAGATCAGTAAAACGCTTAAAGCCACACTCACGGCCCTGCTCGACACTATCTGTGACAGCGACTGTAACCCCTCCCCTGATGTGCCGAGCACTCTTTCACATGAGCCCCCTGGAGGAAGCACTGCCCCAAAACTTACCCTTGCCAAGCGTCGAGCCAATCAGCAGGAGACAGAGACTTACTATTTTACTGTAGGTTAATGCTGAGGACTGATCGATGACTTTGTTAGACTTAAACATTACATTACATTACATTTTCTTTAACTGATCATTAGCTGATCATTAATTATGTCTGAAGCGCCAATGTTGTGTCATTGTTCTGGATTTCCCGACAGGTCTAAATGATGTATGAGCAGGTTTTCCGCCTAGACGAGGATTCACTAAACATTCAGTTGTTTTTTTTATTATAGAAAGTGAAGGAGTTCCTCACCAGCAGTTCTCTGGCCTCCAAACTTCAAGCCAAACATGACCTTCTACAATATGCCATACAGAAAGGTACTTTCATACTAGACTGTTAGATGAGGTAGGGCCATTTCTTCTACTGGTGAATCTGTGAAAGATCAATGCAGTTTTATAAATGATGCGCCTGGCTAACTCTGACTACAGCAAAGCAACACACTGCACACACGATGGACAGTTTAGAAAAATAAAGGATCAAAATCAATGTCATTATGTCTTTTTTCCACACTTGTCAAAATCTTGTACCTACATTATGCCCCTGCACCTGAATCCTAAACCAAACCTTACTTTTTCACTTTTGTTCTTGACTCTGTCTTCCAGCCGAGGCCGTCGACAGTGACCCTTCCAGGTAAACAGTGTATATACACAGCTGAGACTAAATACAGTATGACTGAGAGAGGCATGGAGACATGGAGAGAGCAGAGAGCACAAGAGGAAGGGGAAAGAGATTGACCGAATCTTAAACCAAAATGCCATTTTCAGATTTTCTTTTTTGTCTTGGTACCCACATGTAAAATGGCATCATGCGTTTTATTTATTATATTTCCCAGAATGCAATGTGCTCGGTCAGTGCGTGTTCGGAAGTCCAGACCTGTTTCCCAATTCTGCCACACACTCTTCAACACAGACATAGTCTCCTATATACAGGTAACACTCGTACACACACACACATGAAAATAAAACTTGTGCCTTTGAAATACACCATTGTTTTAACCTCCTTTTTATTTGCCTGCTGCACTGTGCTGCATTGCTTTTCAACCCTCCGAAGCTAATTATTTAGAAAATCCTGTCATACTGATGCAGAAGAATGTGGGGGGGGGGGTTCTTGCAGCACATGCACACACACACACTGACCATCCAACCCCCCCCCCCCCCCGCCTTCATGTGTATGGTCATGCTTCTAGCTTATTGCTTACTTCCTCTCCTTTCAATCCATTCCCCCATTTTATCTCTTCCTCTCTTGTGAAAGGGATTAAAATGCACTGGCCTCTTTGCTGCCTCCTCTCTCGATTCCTCTATTGAGTATGTGTGCGTGTGTGCGTGTGCTTATGTGCGCCTCTTCCCACTGCCTCTAAATCTTTATTCCCCTTATTTCCCACTCTCCCTTTTTAATCTGTGCTTTTTCCTCTGTCACTGTTCTGCGCTGCTTGGTTTGGTGCAGAAGAAGAAGGAGAATGTCTCGGACACAGGTACTCAGTCCCATCTCTGACTGCTTATATACTGCATGCAAGCTTGTGGGCTGTTTCCCAAAGTGGCCGGGACTGTAGCTACGACTGAGGACTCTAAGGTCGTGATTTAGTATTTTACTGGTAATTGTGGAGCTGTAGCAACCTTGGAAGCAGTTTACATTCTACAGTTAAAAACTGTAGCTCAACATTTTGAGCAATCTAATTGTCTGTTTTGTCTGACAGAAGGTTTAAATGTATTTCTTTTTTGCGTTTACATTCCTGTGCAATATTAGAGAAGCAATTACTCTTTATTGTTGATTGATAGCCCACAATCCCCTCGTAAGTCATAGTAGTAAGTCAAGTGTTGACCCCTAAACTGCTTGAAGGACAAATATCAATGGGTACATGAATAGATGCTCTATTTATGCTGCTTATTTACCAGAAACCAACTCATATTGGATAGACATTTTAGGAAATATATGTAGTTGCTTTCATGCCATGAGTAAGATGATAAGATTGATACCACAAAGCTTCAGTACATAGTCAAAACCTGAGAAGATTAGAAGCAGGGGACACATCTACTGTGGTCATCTACAAACACAAGACAGTGTCAGATACCTGAATTCCTTCAAACAGGTGGATACATTTCAGGCTGATTTCAGTGTTTTTACATACCTTGCATTCAAATTTGAGGCTAGTAAATAAATAAATACAATATGTATTCTCCACTAGAGTTGTATAAGATTTAAAGTGGTTAATTAGTAATAGCCTTGAATGTTTCATGGAGAGGAATATGTAAATTGGTACAAACTGAAGAGAAAATACAGGCAGAATTCTGCATTAGTTTGTTGGTGTGTTTTAGCAGATGTTGATTTCCATAGGTTTAAGATGAAACAAAACTTGAAATATACAGAACTCACTATCTAACTACAGTCCTGCCTGTGACACTGAGCACTTTACCTGAATGATAACTGTATTACCCACACAGCAGTATTCCCCTGCTGCTACTGATTTGCTGGTTGCTACACATAATGTCTCCGTTCACACATTTTTTTCTTCAATTATTTTCCCCCTCTTTTTTTGCATCTATATCAGAACTCCCCTTCTGTCTGTAATACTCTCTCCTCTCTCCCCCTGTAATCGTCTTTCTTCTCCAGAGCTCGGGCCAGCAGATTCCTGTGGTGGTTGAAAGCTGTATCCGTTTTATAAACCTTCACGGTGAGTCCGTTTGTATGATACAGCAGTGAGCCATGGTCAAACAGCTTTGGACACTGAGAATGCAAATGTTTGTGCATGAGACATTTATGAACATCTAGTTGTAATATGTGTGTGTGTCTCAGGCCTCCACCATGAAGGAATATTCAGAGTTCCTGGGTCACAGAGAGAAGTTAACCTTCTTAGAGATGCATTTGAGAGGGGTAAGCCATTACCTCACCTTATAACAATGTGAAGTGTGAAGCTAACAAAAGAAATTGACTTCTTTTTTTAAAGTAAATATGATTATGGCTAAGATATTTATGGCTATACAGTCCCATGTCATTCCTGTGACAAACTGAAATATAAATTCACAATAATTCAGCGTTTTAGAAGCACAATTCTGGAGCAATGTTCCAACCTTTTCTTGCAGTCTTACTGCATAAATCCATGTGTCTTGTTTTTGCATGAAGAAAGTGCACATAAGCCAGTGTTTGTACGTCTGTACATGTCTGTTTAACTCCCTATAGGAGAGGATCCTCTGTCAGATAGTGAGTGTGACCTGGACTCTGTGGCCGGCGTGTTGAAGCTTTACTTCAGGGGCCTTGAGCCTCCTCTCTTCCCTTACGACAGCTACTTTCAGCTGCTGGAGTGTGTCCGTAAGACCCCCTTTACGTAACTTCTATATTTGTGTGTGCGCACGTTTCTGCTTTCAGATCATGCATCCGTTACACTTGGGGTTTGTCTACTTTCAATTTCTTAGTTATTTATATGTTGGTTGGTTTCTACACACTGTACTTTTTATACAACCTCGGTTAAACTCTCCCACCTAATACTGTGAGAGGGTAGGGTTTTTTTTCATTCATGATGTGTGATGGAAGTGTTGTGTTGTTTTCCACAGATACAAAAAGAATTTCTAGCACAAACTAAATAATTTTGGTTTAGCTGTGTAAGGCTGCACCCTTACACAGTGGCTGTGCCATCACTGCACTGAAGCTTGTTTATGAGCTTCTTTTCTGTAAATATATGCACTGTTGATGCAAGGCAGTGCAACTACTACTCTGTCGCCTGGTGCTTCCCGCTGTCTTGGTTGCGCTCTGTTGTCATCTTTTTCACTGTCTCCATGTTATTCTTGTAGGCTGTTCCCAGTTCTGCTTTTCAACGTATACACTCTGAGTCACAATTTGCACAGCTAACCGAGGATGTGCAGGTTGTTTACTCCACATAAACACTTAGGTTTCCTCTCAGTAGCTCCAACCCAAACACCTCACCTCAATGAAAAGTTCTAGTACTGGTCAGAATACTTCTTTAAGTCAGACTTTTGGGTGAAATGTGTCTTTGACACATTTGCTTTGTCCCATTTTGTGATCAGAAATTGAGGACGAGACGGAGAAAGCTGCCCAGATTAAAGTGATTGTCTCCACCTTCCCACGGCCTCTCCTCATCGTGATGCGTTACCTCTTTGCTTTCCTCAATCAGTAAGCGACAACATAACCCAGTGTGGGATGATCTTACACGTTACACTATCTCCCCATGGTCATAAAAGTTTACATTCATGCCAAAAGTGACCAGAGTGACAAGAGTCTGTGTTTTCCCAGTGTGTCTCAGTACAGTGATGAGAACATGATGCAGCCCTACAACCTGGCCGTATGCTTCGGACCGAGTCTGCTGAGAGGATTGGATTCTGATGACGCAGTTGCTAGGCAGCCACAGGTTAATGACCTCGTCAAAACCATGATCCTCCAACATGACATCATCTTCCCCAGCCAATCAGAGCTGCCAGGCCCTGTCTACGAGAAGCACATGACTTTAGAGCAGGAGTACTGGTGAGAGACGATAAAAATGTTGCATTAATTGCGACCAAATGCATCTAAACATAACATAACAAGAATATTTAGCCCTGACTGTGACAAATTAGTAACCTGAGGACATCAACAATTAATGTTGATTCATACTTTTCCTTACAACTAATCAGTTGATATATAAAATTAAAAAGTAAAAAATTGCATCAGTGTAGTTCTGTGATGGATGGCAGCTGCAGCTATAGGTAACTAGCTGGAAAGGCTAGCGTCGTATGTTTCGCTGCCAGTATTTTCAGTTAAGAAATTTTATTTATGTCCTAGTTACAAGAAGCCAAGAGGAAGGAAATGTGTGCATGCCAACTTTCAACTTGTAAATCCAGCAGTTTAGCTTCTACATGTCACCAAACAGTAGCCATAATGTCTGCAAATGCACCACCACAGGCAGGACTGAGTCAGCCTGAGCAGCTGACTTTTGCTATTAGGTGTGACTACAAGGTTAGCACTGGGGCTAACTAGCTTGTTATAATGTGTGAACGCCCACAGGTTTATACACACCACTGAATTTATTTAAATGCCAATAGTAGTTATTTATGCATTTATTTAAGGCTACTGCATATTTTTGATGTCAATTTGGGGTCTCGGTACGAAAACGATGCATTTAGTCAAACTGTTTTGACTCATTTCTGTCCTTGTGTGACTCGCTGTAAATTAATGACTGGGCAGTAGCCTCTCATTGCTCCAGAGATTTGTTGATCATGTTAGACTTTAATACACCATCTGAGATGATTCCAAGTATATAGATTAGCTTTCTCTTAACCCCTGTTTTTTCATGGCTGATCCTCTTGAAACAGAATTTCATGCCATGCCAAAGGCATTTCTGTGCAGCTCTCATGCTTTGTGCAACAACTGTTTAATACTATTAAGCTGTATGCTCCCTAAAATTGAACACAAGCCTCCAGCCCATCAACAGTGTAGCTTCAGCATCCCAAAATCATCTCTTGGGTAATTCAATACAACTGTCTGTTCTCTTTATAAGCACTGATCATTTTACTTTTTGGCATTTGAGAAAGCATTACCAGCAATTTTCTGAGGAACAGTCAGGATTTCGAGTCATTTAACTACGATAGTTGGTGTGTGTATCAAAAAGAAGTGTTCATTTTTCTGCTTGTCTGCAGCGAACCAATCACAGAGGAGGGAGACGGAGAAACTGAGCATCTGCCCAGTGAGGATGGTGAGTGCATACATCACACACACACACACACACACACACACACAAAACAGAGACAGATTTCCATTAGTAATAGGCTGTGTATCACTCACCAGATTTCACATGCATGTAACACAGACCAATTAACATTTAGATTCAGAATGGCCACTTTACATTGTGACTCACAGTCATACATGAATCATAATGATTTTGAAAAAAATGTAATTGAAAAAGATACAGTTAGATGAGTTGGTAATCATTTTGTGTGCGTATGTGTGTGCAGAGTGGGAGGCAGTGGCTATGTTTGACTACGTGGCAAGATCACCAGCAGAACTATCATTCAAGCAGGGGGATCTTATAATCCTTCACAGCAAGGCATCATGTGATTGGTGGAGAGGAGAAGTTGCAGGGGTTAAAGGTCTCATCCCTCACAAGTACATCAGCGTGCTGGAAGGGTGAGTGACATTTCTGCTTCTACTGCCCATTCAAAGCCATTGCCACAAATATGTTCCCTGATGACTTTATTATATCTTTAGAGGGATCTTGGTAGCCTCTTTAAATTTAATTTGGGACTTATCTTCCAAACTGTTTATTGGGTTCAAGATTGATTGTGTTTCCCACCAAAGCACAGTAAAAGTTAGCTTATCTTAGCAACACAGGAAGCAGGGGGACACAGGTAGAGCACCAGCTACCTCTTTGTGGATTTCCATGCTGAACTCGTTGCTGGGAGTCATGTTATAACCATGAGGTTGTTACTGCTCCAGGCCAGGAAACTGTCTGCCACTTAATTCCCTGTAAATACAGTACACTTTTTTGTTCAAGGGAGTGTCATAAATCTTTTTAACTATCAGCGAGTAGGTGAAGAAGTGTATCTCAAACAACTTCTGCCACAATAGCTAACCATTTGTCAAGGGATTTCAAAATGCTTTCACACACACGTCAAGGTTCATAACACTGAGAAATAGCAGCTATTGGACCGAGCAATAGAAAAGTAGGCATCAAAGAAATGCTGTATCTCAGCTCTCAGCAGTCTAAGAACCAAAGCAGGTGCGAAAAATGTGTCTGTGTGGTTGTGTCACATGCGTCACGATAAGAATCACACTGAACAGGTGCCATAGTTGAAAAAGGTTTTGGAATAGCTCGTTTAAAGACTCAGAGGAAGGTACTTTTCAATTTTAGATTCTGAGCCTGTGTAGGTGTTTAAACTGCATATCTAATTCATGTGGCCTTATTACCCTTCCAAAGTTATCTTTGACTATAGCCAGTTGTGCTACAGATTAGGTATAAGTTCCTAAACATGGGATGGACAAAATGACAGTGACACTATATCTCAGAAAAGAAGTGACATAAATTTCAATTCATATAAACACATTATTATGTTGTCCACTATCAATTTCTGCCTCCTACAATTATATTGTCACTCAGTCTTTATCACATACTTAAACTTGTACCGGCTGTACTTTCTGTAGTGAAATAAATGCTTTATATATCTCTCTTCTTCTCCTCCCTCAGGTCAGAGAGAGGAAAAAGAGAAGAAGGAGGAGGAGGAGGAGGAGGAGGCAGCACTGGAAACCTGACAGCAGAAGATTCACAGACGGAGAACACAACTCGGTATACACACAGACATGCATGCACACACAGGCGAATGCGCACTGCAATGTACAGTATGAATGCTTTCACACCCACAAACAAGTGTGCAGACAGTAAAAAACAGACACACACACACACAGACAAAAATACTCACTTCCACATTACTGCGCACAACTCCATACTGATACAAACGAATGCACACAACCCAAAGTTTCTAAGTTTATGTGTACATCCTGCCAGGATGCGGGTGAACAGTGACAGTGCTTCGTTGCCAGGGAGACAGAGAGGAAGTGAGGGGAGCCCCAGTCGCAAGCCGCCAACCTCCCCTGCCACACGACACTTGCCTGTGTAAGACTGATAGACACCTCACACGACACATGCACTACATGCATGTTTGGAATAACATATCAAAATACATCTTGCTTGACTCGTCACTCAAATACATTGAGGCTTACAGGTTATTAATGTTGAAACATTCAACTTAAAGTGAAATAACATAATTACCATACTTTAAAACCAAAATTTGCATGTTAAGTGTGCATATTATGATAATGTGCAAGTGCAGGGCGTCACGCGTACTGTAGAAACCACAGAGCACTATCACCTGACTATCCTGATTTGTGTCTTTCTTTTTCGCCGCTTCATTGTTTTGGTTTTATGGCACAAAACTTTACTATTTTGGTTCACGCTCACGGCTGCTCAGCACCAGACAAACGAGACACAAAGGTAGAAACTAGATGATGAATAAACTGGAGAATTTAGCAACTGAAGAGACTTGGTGGAGACCAAACCAGAGCTTGAAGGAAAGTTAATATTGACCTTACATAAACTCACTGATAGAAACGTGCCCCCGACTGAATGCTACTGTTGTTCTGTCTGGTGCAACACTTTCCTAACATGATGACCATATTGCACATTGATGATATGTCAGTGTTGTGTTCAGAGGTTGCTTCCACTCTCCTTAGTTATTGCAGGTTCAAAAATAAGCGTGCTGCTTGAGATGGCATACCATACACATCAGCTAACCAAAGGAATGCTTGCAAACAGTCCTGCACCCTACATTGTCATACATTTGAAGGATAGTTATAGCGATCTTCTAATTTGTCTGTGAAAGACAAATCGCTTCTGAAATCATCATTTATATCTTTCAGTTACTGTATACCTGCATGTCTTTAGTTATGTTTAGTCTTACCTCTGTTTCCTTCTGATTGTCTTTCAGGTCTCAGGAGAGAAGACACACTTTGGATACTCTGAGACAGGCCAGCTTCAGACCCACAGACAGACCTCCATTTGGTCAGGCAGACAAACCAGCAATCGACAAGGTTAGTACTTCATCGTATTCTAGATACAGTTGCTGAGTGAAAAACACACTCCCCTGACACTGAACATGAACTAATCTAACGAAAGACTAAGAAAAGTTATTCTCAGTAAAGTTGGCTCTCGGAACAGGTCATGCATACGGTGTATAGACGATACTGTAATCTATCTTTTTTAATCTGATTAGCTAGCACCAAAGTCCTGTTTTATCACATCTGACGTACATGCCAACACCTTGTGCTGCTAATTAAAGTGCTACATCCTGCAGTGCTTCATCTCACGAGCTAAAAGATAACAAACTTATTGCAGTATAACTTCAGTTTTAACCCCAAACCACTTGTTGGTAGCTTCCGTAGCTCTGTAATCGATTGCTGACACTCTTCATCCATGATGTCCAGCAGTGGTAGCCATGCACAGGATGCTTCAGCTGTGTGTGTCAGAAACCTCTATTTAAAGAAGTCAAATCAAGTTTAAAGTGTATTATTATGTATAAAACACATAATAATACATCAACATGATTATCTTTTAAAAAATTTAATCATTACATAAAAAAAACAACTGTCCCCATATGTGGACGTCTTGTCTGTGTAGTGTGCTTATGTTTATTGTGTTTGTTCAACGATGAGTTTAATTAGTTTTGAATATGATTAAACATACAAACATTCAAATTAGCAGAAAAAAAACATATTTAATACCAAATTTGCCCATGCTTGGACAGATGGATTGTTTTTTCCCTCCTAATGAGGGAGAGAGTGGTTGAGAATATCAGATGCAGATTTATTCTGATGTTTACTACTTGGATGCGTTATTTCCATTTCCATTTCCATACAGTCATTAATATTAGTTTGAGTTATTTCCATTTTTTATGTAAAATCTGTTTCAGATTTTTCTATAACTCATTTAAGTTTAAGAACTTTGTTATCAGAACAATAAACCCCAAAAAACTGACTCAAAATGTGACTTTGAAAACATGTAAATGATTATGTGTTGGGGCGCTGGGTTTGAGGACTGCCAAAACTTCCTGTGCTTTTTAAATGAAGCCGTTTCAAATGTCCTCGCAGGTTTTAAGACATGTCAAGAAAATATCTTATAAATATGTGTATATGAAAATAATGTTTGCCATTTAAAAAAAATATTTGGATATTTTTGTGGTTCTTCGTAAACGACAAAAAGCACATAAGCACACTACTGTGGATTAGTGGAAAACAGTTCATGATAAGCACAAGTTTAGCTCTGTATGTAAGGGTTAGGGTTAGTTTTTGTGACCTCAGACATGCAGCGTCTTGTTCAGTTCTGACTGAAACTTGGACATGTCCCTCGTTCACTGAGAGGTGTTACCGGTGTCAGGCTTCACTGAACTGAATGGTCACACAGGCTACACATTCATTGTCCTCTATGTCTCTCTTCCTTTGCTTCTCCACTTGCTCTCTCAGGAGATGATCAACCGTCAGATGAACTCAGTGTTCAAGGAGCTCCTCTCACGCCAGCCTCCTGTCCAGCCTTCGACCCTCCCCGGCCCTGCCGCCCCTTCTTCCTCCTCTTCCTCCTCTTCCTCCTCCTCTTCCTCTCTTCCTCAAGCTGCACCCGCTGCCAAAAAAGCAGGATTCGGCCTCAGAGGACGGGCTCTTTTCAGGCCGGTGGATTGAGAGAAAACAGAGGATGACTGTAATAACTGATTTATTGTTTTGACAACAAGATGATGATTATGCGGATGATGATCTTTTTTTTTTTGACACATGTATAATATTTGCGTCTCTGCCATCTCATAGTGCCACTAGTCTCGGTGCCGTATTACTGTATGTCCAGTGTGTCTGTTTTCCAGCTGGTTTTGGTGTTATTTTGTGTGTGTTTTTGTTCTCCAGGCTTTTACAATTTTTGGAGAATCAGGGACGTGACATCACCAGTGATTTCACCAGACTGACTACTAAAACTTTTTGCCATATTTCATCAGACACAACAGAAGACTTAAGCTGCCCCCTAGTGGCAGGTCTGGGATCAGTTCTGTCAATTCTTCATTGTGAACGACAAAACTGATCTTGGCCGTGCATTCACATCCTTTACTCTTCACATTTATTTCACTTGGATAGGTTTAAACTCTGCATATCATATTTTTTTTTAAATTATGTGATCCACAGAGATATCTATAGAACATCAAAGTGTTCAAAATTAAAAGAATAAAAAGGACATTTTGAGATATATAAATTAACGGATGAACTGTGAAACATATAAATGAACCAACAATTTGTAAAATAGTTGATGAAATTATTAAAGCTTAAGTCATTATTATGGTGTAAATTCCTAATTTTCATAATAGCTAAATTATTCTGTTTTTCTGTTTTGTTCATTTATATTTAATAATTCATATTTGTAGTTAATATACCTTTTTTCATAATTGTATTTTTCCCAATGGCACGTTTATTTTATGTTAAGGTTTTATTTAATATCATGTCACTTTTTTCACATTTAGCCCGTTTAGCTCCTGTACAGCAACAGCAGATATTCATAATATGAGGTAGATTTTTTTGTATATGGTCCCCGATGATACATATAATATAATAATAATAAGAATGTGAATAAGAAGAATTATTAATATATTACTTCCACTTATAATAATAATAATAATAATAAATAAATAAAAATCCTTCCTGAAGTAAAAATGAACCAATGAAAGTGAAAATATGGCAGAAATAATAATGGATAATAAATGTCTATAATAATTGAGTTTTAATAATTATTTCACTAATTATTGTTCATTTATAGCCTTTACACAGTTTATTCAAGTGGATATTAATTTCATAATAATTTATTTAACACTGTGGGGTTCTAGCTGGGACAACTTTACCCAGCAGGGGTCAGTATTTTATAGAAGCTTGCAGTGTTAGCACACACACACACATAAGTGGATGGAAACTATATGTCCCTTCATGTGATACACGGCCTGATGCACAGGCCAAATCTCAGGGCTTTTGTGGAGTTAGAGATGGTTTCAAAGGAATAAGTAAGAGTTTTTCTCACTCAGGGCTTTGATTGACTTACTGGACTCAATTGGAACTGTGCCCTAGCCTCAAGAGCCAAAACCCTAATCCTAACCCCCACATCAGAGAGAATATAGTGACTTCCTCTGGCTGAAACTGTGAATGTGGTGACATTTTGGCACCATGATCAAAACTCTTTCATCTCATTCATCTATACATTTTGCCCCTCTAGCCTATTTATCAAGCGCCATCCACAGGTCCCATTTAAATGTGTGTTTGATTTCTGCTGTGAGGTGTGCAATTAGCTTGACTCCAAAAGCATTTGAGATGTTGTTGTTTTTTTACATATAACATCTCCCCATTGTTGTGTTTCAGTATTTGAACCATAGAAGTAGAATCATTTTTCAGACACTGATTCTGATTCTATGATTAAATCACCCTGTTATTCTGGATCACTGTTTGATGATGTCACTAAATTTACTGTGTCCGGTTGTGTATGTGATTTTAAAAAATGAATACAATAAATGTGATAAAATGACGAATGAGTAAGGGGTTGTCAGTGTGTTTAAAATACATAAGATACTGTATTTCAGGGATGGATCAGCGTGGGAGGAGATTTGCCACATTCACTATGAGGCTAAAGGTGTTCAGAGCACAGAAATAATAGTAAATAATAGTAGAAACTGCGCAGTTAATATCAGACAGGGAGCCAGACTAAGCTGCACCACCCACAGGCAAAGTTAGTGAGTTTATTTCTGTTAAATTAAATGATAACTACTGTTAGTGGTGTATGTTATTAAACTTCATATTTGTATTTGTATTGGTTTGAATGATTTGGTTTATTTTATCTTATTAAAAAGTCTATCTGACCACTTCATCTATTAACCAAGAGATCATCTCACGTGTTGTTTATTATGCAGTTATAGCAGCGTGCAGCGTTAGTACACTCACTAAAGAAGTAACTGGGCTGGAGTCCTGATAAAAAATGGAACTGACTTCCACATATGTACCTTCTCTTAACACCCTGTCATAAGCTGTTGCCTATGTAAAAACATATACAGTATATTCTGACTCATGACTGTGTCGAATGCAAGAATTTCCTGCAGTCAGATTTATAACAGTCAGAGTTATAAATTGACACTTCTTTGCAGAGTTTTTGATATGTGTGTGTTTCATTGTTTCACTTTCTGTGTTAAGACGGCACCCAAGTGCTGTAACGTGATATTTTAGACCCATCCACTCCTTCTCCTAAAATAACCCTTACCAAAGCACCGCACACACATAGAAGGAGTAGAGTAGAGACACTTTACCACATTAGCACTTCTGCCTCTCTAATTCAGTGTCAAACGCTGTAGGTGTGTGTGTGTCAGTGCCTCTGTGTGAATCCACATAACCTCTGAGGGACATGTGATTAAGCGATTTAACTGATCTCATTGGCATTTTAAATTAGCACTCTCTGCGGGGGTCCCCTGCCACATCTCTCTGCAAGGGGTTCTGTCACTGATACAGGATTAAAGACAGGACTTTACAGTAAGGTAAGTCAGACATGATTCATCATTTCCACTGTTGCCATCTCTGTTGTGGTTCTGATGATCACAACTATACTTATTGTCACCCTGCAGAGCCTGTGTCATGTATATTGTATACCTGATATATGCAAGTTGATCAAAGTATCATCTTTTTTTAAGGAAAAGTCCTCACTTCAACTGAACGAAATGAAAAATCATGTTATCGATTGTTGTTTTCCTTGTGAAAAAAAATAATAAGACCACATATATAATGACTACACTGTATAGTGTGTGCTTGGTTTTTTAAATGTAAATTTAAAACGACCAGCTGCTATTTACAGATTTTGGTATGACTTCTTTTTTGGGGACTAAAGAACAGGTGGTGGAGCCAGTGCTCCGCTTGCTGTTACACTCTCCATGCTTGCAATCTGCTGCCGGAGTGTAAGAGAGTGTGTGTGAGAGAGACTTTGCATTGGTTTTATATAGGTGTTCCTTTTGATTTGATTGTCTACGTTCATCTAACTTCATACATGTGAAAACAAGCATGCGCTTCCTTTTTGCAGCGAAGATGATGATGGTGAGCGACGACTGTCTGGTGGAGTGCAAGATCGATGACGACAGTGATGAAGATAACATTCCACCTCCTCCTCCAGAGTTTGCATCCAAAGCTCCGACTCCAGCGCCCAAAGCTCCGACCCCTCCCACAGCCCCTGCTGGGCCCACACTCGCCTGTCACCCACCCACCAGGGACCCTTATGGCATCAATAAGCACCTAAAGGTTGTCTTTTCCCTCACTTTGAATCTACACTGGCAAGACAAAGTATTTGAAACTTTTGGTCATAAATCATGTTCTAAGATTTTTACCTAAGTCATAAGTATAGATGAACAGAGTGTGCTTACGCAAATAACACACAAACAGTTACAATATTTAATGTCTTTATTGCACACACCCATTACACATTCACATTGCTGGTGGGAAAAGTAAGTGAACACTGGTTGAACCTCTTTTGGCAGCAGTACCCTTTAACAAGCACTTCTTTCAGCTGCACATTAGACCTGCACAACATTCAGGAGAAATAGTGGATCCTATCCTTCTGGATAGTCTTCAAGAACTAAAACAACAAGTCCAGTTGCCACGGAATAACATTTTTTGGGATAATCATGACCTGGAGGACTGAGAATTTTCATAGACATATGGCTATAAAACAGAAAATGATATAAGTGCATGGGTCAAGACAGACATAGATTAAAAGCAGAGAATATATCCACTTCCACGCATCAAGGCTTCTACCACGCTAATCTGAACCCTATGTTGTGACATGGTTTAAAGAAGCAAGACGTCCAGCATAAGAGTGACACTTATGCAGAACAACAATTCAGTCAGACAGTCATCTCTGCCTCACCTTAACTTGGAAAAATGTCAGTCAGCACTTGTTATTTAAAATTTCCTGTACAAATAAACTGACTTGAACCACTCCCTCTTGTTATCCGTCTGTAGGTGGAGGTCAGTGATGTGCTGGCAGAGCCTGCTACACCTCACACCATAGACCGAGTGTGGCTTTACAGTGTAGTTGGCTTCGAGAGGGCTCGTATCTGGACGTACCGCTGCCTCACCTTGCTGTTCGCTGTGCCCTTTGCTCTCTTATGTGGCATTTTCTTGGCCATTCTTGCTTGTGTACATGTCTGGTATGATGATGCAACACAAACACTCACTTATAAAGGCATAAAAATGTGTCCCTGAGTCACATTCTCAACCGCTCACCAACTATCCACAGAAGATAGCACAGACTAAACTCATGGTTCCCAGCCTTTTTGACCTATTTACAACCCATGATCAACAGTTTTACTGAGTAGGCTACTTTAGTACTGTATATATCTGTACAATCAGCGGTTATTTTCACTATAAATGAATCTGCCTATTATCATAATGATTAATAATGCAATCCAATTTATGGGGTTAGGAATCAATGCATTCATTATAGGTTTCATACTTAAAATTACTCAAAATAAGATTTACTTTATTATTCTTTTACTTCTTTGCTAGACTTTTTACCTATTTCAAACTTATCTTAATCAAGGAACATATTAATTATCAAGGAATTATTAAGAGTAGGTTCGTTATAGATTAGGACATAAAATGATGTGATGCTTTCTACTGGTTCAAACTTTCAAGCAAGTTGTTTTGTCTGGTCCCAGTGTCCTCAGTGGTGTCACAGCAGATACATGACTTGATCACCTGCTGTCACCACTGAACCATTGCTCTCATCCATAGGGGAGAATTGATCCAGTACAGAGGCAGCATTAAGTATATAATATGACATACAGTATATGTTTTTTTTTATCTTTCACATATACATTATTATGAAACAGACTAACATTTTAATGCACAGATTCTCATTTGAACTCATACTAGGTGCCAAATATAAGGCCTATACTCCAGTGCAACATCTGGTTTGTTGGTAGCTCAAATTTCGTCACGGAAGAGTTTTAGCCAACAACAATCTAATTTAGTCTACTCAAAAAGGCACAGTTATGCTTTATTGGAAGTGAGGGGATTTACTCTGACATGTGATAGATAACATAATGTCTGAATGTGTATTTTTGGGAAAAGGAATAATTTGACTCGCATGTGTTTTTCACTCTTTTGTCAATAGTGACATAAACAGATTGATACGTGAAATTATAATATAACAACAAACCTGGCTCTGGTCAATGTAACAAAAATGCCTACGAGAACAAACTCTTACGTTAGCCCATGTTTTGGTTCTCTCTCAAAAAACCTAATAAAGCATTTCTTTCGATCGGGGCAACCAAATTGTTTTTTGCTGATAAAATCAGATGAAACCTAAAAAAAAAAATTTTCTATCATTGCTCATAATGTAAATGCTACGGGAGAAAACCTGTTAGACTAACTAATGGGATGAAATAATTTTTCACCCTGCTCAGTACTCAGATCATGTCTCATTACCATTTAGTAAACAGATTAGGCATGTGAAATAGCCCTAGGCTTCTTGCAGTGATTAAAATTTGAGAATTGTCTGTCATAGATTACCACTTAGCACATTTGTGCCTGAGGATTTGTGATCTAAACAAAAATCCATAAATTATCATATACACACACTCAACTCAGATAATGAATGTCTTTCTATCTCCAATCCTGGCAGAGGGAGTTTGACCCAGTAATTTGAATCTCTTTCTCTCTCTCTCTTAGGTTTCTGGTGCCTTGCATACAGCTGAGCAACACTTTCCTTCCATGCCTGCGGTCCTTGTGCATGTTCGCAGTGAACGTTTTCTTGACTCCCTTTTGTACGTCTCTTGCTCTCTGCTGCAGTCAGATAGCCATTTCACTGTCTAACAAGGACTGGCATCAAATAAGAAACAAAGACAATGTGTGAGCATGAGATATAGATATATATATATAAAAGTGATATTTACTGAGTGAGTGACTGAGTGAGCGACAAAAAGAGTGAGAGATTTTTGTTTTGAGTTTTTTAATTGGCACTGTTATGCAACCTGCTTTACATTTTACACTGACTTCAGATTTAACTTTGATAAAACTGTACTGAACTATCAATAAAAATAATGTAAAAAAAAGTCTCAAGGTTTTTAATTTTTTTTACCAAACAAACCTTGTGAGTGGAAGAGTCTAGAGTAAAGTTTGGGTAGTCAAGCAACAAATGCTAGGGCTGAAAATTTTGGTAACTTTGGAGAAAATTGTTGGCAGTCATTGGCGGCATGGTGGTGTAGTGGTCAGCACTGTCGCCTCACAGCTAGGAGGACCTGGGATTGAATCCACCAGTTGGCCTGGAGCCTTTCAGTGTTGAACATGTTCTACCCATGTCTGCACGGGTTTTCTCCAGGTACTTCCATCGTCCAAAGACATGCAGTTAGGATAACTGGTGACTCTAAATTGCCCATAGGTGTGAATGGTTGTCTGTCTCTGTGATAGACTGGCAGCCTGTCCAGGTGTACCCTGCCTCTCGCCCAATGACAGATGGGATTGGCTCCAGCACTCCCACAACCCTTAAGAGGAAAAGTGGTTAGAACGATAGATGGATAGTTAATCATGAAAGTCATGCAACAAGCAGGAACAAACACAGCTTTCCAACTATGAAGACTTTGCTACTCATCTTGCTACTAAATTAGTAGCAAGCCTTCAACTTTATATGACTTTGTTTCATTGCATATTGCATCTTGGTGATTTTAGAGAAGAGAATATCCCAGTGTCTTCATTTACATCAATACATCCAACGTACCTCAGTTTTTAGTTTCTTATACACCAAGCTTAAATGAATCCAGTCTAAATCAAGAGTCCTGCAAAAAATCATCCCTTTGTGTAGGCAATAATGTCTAGTTTAGCTTGAAACCGTTTTCGAAAAGCTCTGATTCAACTGCATGATCATTTTGTAGGATGTAGGAAGTGAGAGTTTATGGCAGGCTTGTTGTAATATGTTGGTGCACTATGTTTGGTGTAGGCTGCCCCAAAACGATCGTACGCTTAAATCAGTAACTATCATCATTTTGAGAGATGTCTTTCAGGTGTTTCTGTTATTTTGTCCACCCCATTTCTATTAATGACACTAAATAATACAAATAGTTTTGTGTAATGCATTGCACAGTTTAACAGCAGTGTAATCATCGTGGTGGTAACTAAGTACATTACTCAAGTACTGTACTTAAGTACAGTTTTCAGGTATGTAGAATTTTGCTTGTTTTTTATTGTACAGCGTTTTGTTCTTTGTTTGAAAAGTGCTTTATAAACAAAGTTTGTTATTATTATTACAGGCCTACATTTTCTGTAACTTTCTTACTTTATGTTACTTTTTACTCCACTACAATTCAGAGAGATGTTGCACTTTTTACTCCACTACCTTATTTGACAGCTTTAGTTAGCCTACTAGTTACTTTACAGTGGGAGACTATCAATACTAAAATCAACTAATACATTATTATGTATTACTGTATTAACCACCTGTCAACACATAGGCTAAAGTGGTTAAAATCACACTCGTCACTAGTAGTAACAGAGATATTTGGCCCTTATTTTTATTTTATTAGTTACTAGGGAATTATTGCTTATTTTTCAGGTCATTCTCTCTTGAATCTGTGCATTGATTAAACTTAAGACCAGAACAGATTTAGATTTCTGCAGAAACATTATTATTATTATGAGGCACATGTTGAACGAATCTGGACTAGACTAGATTATTTAGAGCATGCACTTACTTCAACCAAGTATAGTGGAGTACTTGCAGTTTTATTTGAATACTGACTTTTTTGTGTACTGTCACCTCTGTTTATGCAGGTAGGAGCATGTGAGTTGGTTCGTTGTTGTGTGCACTCGTTTGTCCTACGTTTCCTCTGGTACGTGAAGGCACCGCACAGTTAGTACCCAGCATGCACTTGGTCGACGCCATTTTTCTTGTTGTGATGTGCTGGGTAGAGGTCTGCCTCCACATTTCTGGAAAAATCTCCGTTGTATTTTAGCGTTTCATTTCTCTTTCTGTCGTTTGTGTCTTAAAGTTTTCTTCTAAGCGAGCGTAACAAAGGAGGAAAACAACATGGCTCAGTATAAAGGAGCGGCCAGTGAAGCTGGAAGAGCCATGCAGCTGATAAAAAAACGAGAAAAAGAGAGAGAACACCTCGAACAACTGAAACAGAAGATTGCAGAGGTTTGTAACTTTTTTAGCCTACGTTATATGGTCTTTTAATAAAGCTTATGGCTTACTAAGTGCTTTAAAGGGTACAGAAGCTAACGCTAATACATTATTCCTGTACATAAAACAAACGTTTTAAAAGAATAAACCGACTTTGCTAGCCAGTGAGTATACGAAGAGGTCACCTCTACAGTGGTTGTTACGATGTAAAGTTGTCAAAATGATCTTAACTCACCATCTCTGCTGTGTCTCTGTTTTCTCTCAGGACAACATGGTCAAATCCAACATTGATAAGAAATTCTCAGCTCACTATGATGCTGTAGAGGCAGAGCTCAAGTCCAGCACAGTTGGTAAGTGTTAAACCCTTTTGCACATGTATAATTCTGTAAAAATACAACCTGTGCCATTAAAAAATAAATAAAGAGGAAATGACTGAACTGCAGACAGATGAATATATGGCAAGGCTGTGAGAAGAGTGAAGGATTGAGACAGAGATTCTGTCATTTTGGCCCACCTCTGTTTGCAAACTTGACGCGATAGTTTCAAAGAGTGATAATATTAATAATGTGCATCTGCACTTTGTCAACAAACCCATAGAATGATATAGCCCAATTTATGGCCATGCTGATAGCACAAATTACTTGTTCTGTTGGCAATTCCTACACTTTTCTAGATCGGCCACTAAGTGTTAGTGTGAAAATAAAGTGAAAGAAAACATGTCTGCATTCCTGTATAGTGGCTTGTGATTTACAAATAAATCATACAGATTATCTTAACATTAGTGGAAGATATATCCATGTGAATCTTGTTGTTGCATGTCTGTTTTGATCAGGTCTGGTGACACTGAATGATATGAAGGCAAAGCAGGAGGCGTTGGTGAAGGAGAGAGAAAAACAGCTGGCTAAGAAGGAGCAGTCCAAGGAGCTCCAACTGTGAGTTAGAGTGCTTTCACACCTACAGGCTTAAACTCAAGTTCGCTTTCCTTCTTGGTGCTGTTCATTTTGTCTAGTGTGAACACAGTAATTGCACTCGAGTGTGCACCAAAACAACCGCACCAAGACACCCCCAAATAGAGGTGGTCTCCATCCGAATCACTTAGCGAACTCTGGTGCGGTCCTCCTGGTGAGAAAGCATACTGACCCAAAACAGAACCAAAAGCTATGAATCGTATGATTTGAGGTTATATGTAGATTTTAATTTCTTTCATTTATACGCCCAAAACATGCTGCAGGATGAATCACGGACAAACAGACACATCTGACCAATAAGCAAAGAGGACAACTCGCAGGGTTTTAAGTGACGCGTTTTGGCACACTCATTTTTTCACTTTCAAGTTTTATGTTAAAAATGCACTGATGCACAAGAAGTGGTACAATTCATGTCAGATTCCTGGGAGGAGAAAAAAAACATACTGCTTCAAGCATTAAAAAAAAAAAATCGGACACAGAAGTTGACCCCTAAACAAAACAGAAATCAACCGCAGATTATCTCTTAAAGAGGGGTCCCAATATATTTAATCCCAATATATGAGGGGTCATAAGATATTTAAATTAAAAAAATTAAAATCATTCAAATGAGTCATTTCAGAGAGAAAATTACTAAGTGACAGCTCCCAACATGAGCTGAAATGCTTACTTGATTGAATTAATAGCCAGTCAACAGAAATGTTATCAGAAAATATGTTTTATTATCTTTTTGTCAAAGAAAAAGGCTAAACATTTGCTTGGTTGCAAAATTTGTAAAATTAGTAGCAGCTGTTTGGGCTTGACATTTTGTACTTAAAAAAAAATTACATGTTTAATCAGTAAATGAATAAAATAGTTCGCTGATTTATGGGCGCTTATTTCCAGGAACATCAAAACAAAATAAAAGTAAGAAGTAAAAACATGATAATGCTGGCTGGTGTTCAGCCTGAGTTATCACACCAGGCTTGTCAAAGCCAGGACAGCGGTAACTTATCATCTGGTGCCAAACCAAAACCTTGTTATTCTCAGCACTAGTTCAAAAGCTGCAACTGAACGTCTGACGGATGACTGATCACTGTACACAAAGAAAACATGTACTGTGCACTTTTTATGTAGTTCATGGTTGTTTTTTCTCTTTGCAGGAAACTTGAGAAGCAGAAAGAGAAAAAGAGAAAGGAGGAACAGAAAAGGAAAATAGCCAGTTTATCATTTAATCCAGAAGACGAAGAAGAAGAGGAAGAAGAGGAAGAGGAGGAGGAGGAGGAGGAGGAGGAAAACGAAGAAGAAGAGGAGGATTGTGAGTATTGATGTTAGGAATGTTATAGTACAAAATGAACAGTACTGAGAATCTGTTTTAGCTCTGTGCTTATGTGACCAGGTAGGTGAGGAGGTTGATGATATTCTTATATTCCTATGTGTAATACGAAACAACCAGCAGCTAGTTATCTTATCTTAGCCTTTACTGGCAACCAGTCGGAACGACTAGTGCCTGAAGGCTTGTTGTCAGCCGTTGAAGGCTCCACTACAACACAGCTCCTGTGAGTTAGTCCTTGGCGTAACCCCCTGTATAAACACAACGTGTAACTCATAAACTTGCTGTTTGTGCAGAATAAATATTTCAGTTAGAGAGTTAGCTTAGCTCTCCCATGACCTTTTTTTTTTTTCTTTTTTTTTAGATGTTCCGGTTAAGAAGAAGAAACTGGGGAAAAATCCAGATGTGGATACAAGTTTCCTTCCTGATCGGGACAGAGAGGTGAGGTCAATGTGAATGATGCTTGTTGGCAGCGTGTTTCACACACAGTATTTTGATGTATGCTTTCTGTCATCTCATTGTAAATCAGACTGTCAGTGAGTTTACAGGCACAAGTAATCCGGTTACTCAGAGAAACCAGGTTTCTTTGGTAATCGGGTATAGACATGGCAGAGTAGTCTGAGTTCCCTGGGAGAAATCAGGCTTCACTAATCCCCCACCCCAACTATGGTAACAAGGTTTCCCGTTTACACGCCAGTTAAGAAATCAGCTTACTAGAGAAAGCTGACTGTAACCTGGTTACTTGAGTGCATGTAAACACACAGTGTGTAAAAACTAATAGGGCTTAAAGTTCTGTTAAACATGTAAACTAAGCCACATTTAGTGCAAGATGTAACTAGTAGATACCAGGATAAATAAGGCAATTAGTGTTATTAGTGCTCTTCATACAGTCAAGTTTTTTTTTTAAATCTGTGTCATACTTATTTGTTATTAGTGCACTTTCTGATGTTATTAAGTTCAACATGGTCCTCTAGTATAATCTAAGGTAAACATTTTCACTGCACTCATGTCTGTTTCAGGAGGAGGAGAATCGTCTCAGAGAGGAACTGAGGCAGGAATGGGAGCTCAAACAGGAGAAGATTAAGAGTGAGTGTCATTATCACATCCATGCACAATTATCCATATTTGCCAGTTGTCTTATTACGGGAGAATCACTGTTGCAAGAGCATATGTCAACACACTCACACCCTCTGTCAGCATAATAATGGTGTGTATCTTTGTCTTCAGATGAGGAGATCGAGATTACATTCAGCTACTGGGATGGCTCTGGACACCGAAAGACCATCAAGGTTGGTAATGCAGGATGAGCTGTAACACTAGTTTGTGGCAAAGTCTATTTGTGGTGCTGAAGTGTATTGTAACAGCGGGAATTTATGGGGTACATTCATTTCATCCCCTGCAAAAGTTGATACTGTCTTCATTTGTTATTATCTCTGTATTTGTTCCTCCTGCAGATGAAGAAGGGAAATACCATCCAAAACTTCCTGCAGAGAGCCCTGGAAGTCCTCAGAAAGGACTTCAGTGAGCTCAGGTGAGATGTTAAAGCAGTTAGCAGGTAACATGAGTTCAAACCTTAGCAGAAGTCGCTCCTGTCTACCAGTCATTACGTGATATAAAAGCTCAGAAAGAAGCAGGGACACTGTACGTGCAATGTCAAATAGTAGCAAAAGGTATGATTCCAGTTTGAAGAGCGGAAACATTTCAAAAGCTAATCAGAGTGGCTGACTTCAGGTATAAAGTCCCAGGATGGAAACAGTTTTTCAAAAATGGTGCTGCTTCAGCTTTATGCAGAATGCAAGAAGAAAATAGAAAAGCAGCTTCATACGCTTTGTCACTAATGTTGTCACGTATTCTAGCTGCACAGCAGAGCCTTACATGAGCCTAATAAGCATATATTTTACAACATTATTACAGTGAGTATCGAATTATTGATAAGAAAATATGAATGTTTATGGCAGAAGATATGTTTGATTTGTCATTGCTGGCCGAGTCTGCCAGTCTTACTTTGTATTTGAAGTATTAGTTTTCACAAATTTATTAGAGTTGCCAATATAATGTGTCCTGTGAAAACAAGCCCACACTCATATGTATATAACTCATAAACATGTTGAATGAACATGCTTAATAAAATGAGCCTGGCTCACACACACACCCCCCCGTGTTCCCAGAGGTTGGGGCTGATGAATAACCCTGCCTGTTTCAACATGACACTGTTTCACTATGAATCCAGCTCCATGAAAATTATTATAGGGTTTGTCCAGGATTTCTGCAGGTCCTTAAAAATGTCTAAAATTCTAAAATCTGAATCTTAGGTCTTAAAAAGTCTGCACTGAACTCTGACCTCAACTCTATCCACCACCTTTAGGATGAACTTAAACGCCGACTGTGAGCCGAGCTTACAGTCAGCCACCAACCAAACTAATGCTGTGTGGCTGAATGGAAGCGAATCACTGCGGACATAATCACAGGTTGCAAAACTGATCATGTTGTACTGATCAGTGGCCACCTGAATCTGATGATACATCACGTGATGTGTCAGATAAAACACTACAACAGAGAGAGATGCATAAGTCATTCAGCTACACATTCATGTGTCCCTCACAGCCCCTGTTGTCTTTGATACTACAACTAGTAGATGCCATAGTTCAAATTTTTAAATCCCACAGATATGAGCTTTTAACTGGAAAATTAGTTATTTTTCCTCATGCAAGTCAGACGTGACTTAACTTCTCATGTATGCAGGTCTGCTGGTGTGGAGCAGTTGATGTACATCAAAGAGGATCTGATAATCCCACATGTAAGTACTGTGTGTGTGTGTGTCTGTGTGTTACTGACACATCCATGGAAACCGCATCTGTTTACAATCTATGAGTACACGACATGCATCTTTACTGTGGTTGCAATGGAAGACTTCACAGTCACTTCACATCAAATTATAATAGCATTAATTGCTCAAATTAATGCGATGCAGTAAATACAAACTTTAAAATCTATGTTTTACTCTTTATGTTCTTGATCTGGTGAGAGGTTTGGGATGGCAGTGGTAACTGTCATTAGTTCAAAAGTGTTTTAAATTTGTCCTCCAGCGTTGGCACTTTTTTCACTTATTCATTATCTCAATGCTTTTCGTGTCTTTGTCTCATTCAGCACCACAGCTTTTATGACTTTATTGTGACCAAAGCAAGAGGCAAATCTGGTAAGTGAACTCCAGCAGCCCTCAAGACCAAATGCACAAACTTGATAAGCTTTTTTTTTTTTTTACATTAGTTCATTCACAACATATGTAACAATGTGTAGTTTGGTTTTCTGCTTTTTTTACTGTGTCTTTGTGCCCACAGGCCCTCTGTTCAGCTTTGATGTTCACGATGATATTCGACTTGTGAATGACGCCACTGTAGAGAAAGATGAGGTGAGGATTTTACTTTTACAGCATATTTGGAGATTATTAAATGATTTTGTGGTGAAATAAAACAGTTCAGTTTCAGATATTAAATTTAAGTGTCCTGTAGTCAAAAACATTCAGTAAGCTGAATTCAAATTTGAAAATGTAGGTCATGTAAGTAAGTTAAATTTGTGGGTCATATAATTGACAGTTTATATATTCAGGATGCAGCAAATGCAGCATGCCAGCAATGATCCTGACATGGGCTGTGCCTGCATGTGAAAGCCATGTCAATATTAACAGAGTTGTTGTACTTTGCCTGAAGTCTCATGCAGGTAAGGTGGTGCTGAGGAGCTGGTACGAGAAGAACAAGCACATCTTCCCCGCTAGTCGCTGGGAGCCGTACGATCCTGAGAAGAAATGGGACAAATATACGGTGAGAGTCTTTTTGCTTAATGTCAACATGCGTAATTTCAGTAGTAAATTGCCCAGCTCCCTTTGAAGATCATTCTCTTCATGGTAACTAAATTTTCATATTAACTTCAAAACTGTTTTTTCTTATTTTGAGAATATTGTGAAGACAGCAGCAGTTGCTGTGTAGTGTGTTTAGCCTCTCATCTAATCAGTTCTTCTGCATTGTCTGGGATTGATCCTCTATGGACATTTGTGACCTCAGTGTTAAACTCACCACCACCTTCATACATCCCTGTTGTGCAGTAAAAGTTTTCAAAGCTTGAGCCCAGATGAACTGTCATGTCCAGGAGCCAGCTCAAAGTTCAGTTCACACAGACTAAAATGAACTTGTTCACATTCACAATTAAAATTTTCATTCAGCTTCAAAACGCAACTGTCTATGCTCTATATGGTCCCTGAATGCCACACACAGAAATATAGTTCCTGAATGCCACACACGCCACACGTACATGAATGAATGGTGACAGGGAGGTAGGATATAGGAGAGCTGGTGTAAGGAGGCACATCAAGTGAATAAATCCTTTGCCTGGTCATGTTCACCCTGCAAGAAACAACTGAAAAAACACCAGTGACTCAACACAGTTCGTACTGCCCGGGGCTAAACGGGGTGCAAAGAAATGAGGGTGAACAACCTTTTTGGTAAAAGATTAAGCAACACTCCTGTGAGGCCAGTGGTGTCAAGTTTTTGTAAAGACAAAGTGGTTTAAAATTAAAACCAGGGCAGCCATCTTTGTCAAGGTGAAACTTGTATGTATGTGCAGTATTGGTACAAGACTGTTCATGAGGTTAACGTGGTAAGCAGAAAATTTGCTTTAAGTTTTTCCTTGTTATGTCACATATTCTAGCTACTTTCTACATAATATTTAAACTCTCAACTGCAGTCAGATGAGGGTATTATGATTTCAGTTCAAATTAGCATTTGCCCTGCAGAGAGAGACACAGACTGTCCATACATAACTCATACAGTATGACAAGTTTAGACTAGTCATGAGTTTTGTGCATGCTTAAGAGAAAGCACGAGAAAATATATATATGCCACACATTCTCTTAAAACCCTCAAGTCCCACTGAAGAACACGTGGTTGTACGAGTGCTTCCCAAATGAGGCTCACAGCCTCCTTTCTGTTCCACCACAAAGAAATCTTAATTGGACATCGCAGAGAAGCACAGTGGCCTAAGTTCAAAACATCTTGAGCAGGTTGTTAAAATGCTATTAGTATGATTTGCGCTTTTCAACGCAACCTTTACACTTTTAATAGGTGGTACTGGAAAGAATTCAAAAGGAACATGTTTACCTCTTTCTTTCTTTCTTTTTTTACACTGAAATCCTGTGTTCGCGGTCCAAAGCAACGTATGACTGAAGTTTTGAAGTATAAACTATGATTATTCCCTCGGGGAAACTGGATATACAGCTCTGCGTGTGCAGCATGTTACCAGTTTATCTTCATTTGTTCTCTGGAGACAGTCCTCCCCACTGTGGCATCCTTAACTACACCAAATACCTCCTGCTTGCTATAGCCAAATTCTATCATAAGAGCTTCAAACAGCAGATTGCGTCGGATCGTGTTCTTAAGAGGAACATTGCAGCATAGAGGTTCTTTCATGTTAATTGAAACATTTCATGTGTTATTTGGACAGTATGTGTTTCATCTTCAGTAACTTCTTATTTTGTTTGTTTTTCAGATCCGGTGAAACCATCGCCTTCTACATCCTGTAGAGTCATTAATGCAGCTTTCTGTTGTTAATTTCCCTTTTATTTTACTCTGTTCTAAAATGTTTGTTCAATACTTCAACAAGATTTGATAAAATACTGATTAGTGATTTTACTTTGTATTTGAAGTATTAGTTTTCACAAATTTATTAGAGTTGCCAATATAATGTTTCCCGTGAAAAAAAGCCCACACTCATATGTATATAACTCATAAACATGTTGAACCATCAATGCTTAATAAAATGAGCCTGGCTATCATTTCAGACAAAACCTGTGATTCATTTGGAGCTAGAGCTTGGATGTTTTTGGCACTTGTTGAAGAGATTTTCATCATTCATGTGTGTTTATGTTAAATATGAAATTTGTTTTCTCACCTCTAGCTGTTAAATGTAAATTCCATTTGAAACCTGACGTGCCTCCTGCTCTAAAAAAATTAAGAATTCTGGCATCGTAACTGTTTAAACTTGCACAGTGAGCTGGCTGGCTGCACCTTCACCCATAGCCTGAGGGTGCCACTCCCCTCATCTACGTTCTCCCCTCCTCTCCAGTTCCTGTCACTCGTGCACACTTCACATTTCACTTTTGACACCGAGTTGTGGCTTCTGAGAGCTCTTCAGTCCAGTGAGTGAGAGAGGTTTTTTTCCTCTGAGTCTGAGGTTTGGTGCTTGCAGTTGAACAATGTCACGTTGGCTTTAGCAGCATGTGGAGAACACTTTTTGTTTTATACCAGCTCTTGGCACTTGGTCATCTGCTCTGGGCTCAAGATGATGTCTCAGGAGCCATCACACCTCAGAACTGCAGTCTGTACTGTATCAGACAGGTAAGCTGCTGACCTGGACTATACGACTGGTGAGGTCCTGGCTGCAGTTGTTCCTCTAGCTGCACCTGTTTATAACCCCTGTCCAAAACAATATTTGGGCATGGGCATTGGCACAAGCTATGACAACTATGTTCTGACAGCTCAATCGTGGCTGCTGTAGCATTAAACGTTTCTTTTTTGCTGACCCTTGTCCACCACAAACTTAACAGCCACTAGGTGCTTTTAATGTTGTGGCTGGTTGCTGTGCTACTTGAGGTACAATCATCCTGCTGGATCAGTTAACATACTCTCTCTGGCTGTCATGTACAGTGGAGGAGCTGCCGAGCGCTTCAGCTATTATATATTGTTGCATTTTTTTGCTGCTTTTTCGCGGCTCATCGCTTGACCACGTCTCACCATGTCAAAGGAACTTGCTTTAATTTATAGACTACCCTGTTTCCCCTGCAGCTGCTTGGCACATGTACCTGATGATTTCAAAAAGGCAAGAAAATTCAGTTTTTAGAATTCACTTTAGTTTGTGTGTTTCTTTTTTGAAGAGCAACAGTGTAAAAAGCAGTTTTTTTTAGGAGCATTTAATTCTATTTGAACATTTGTGTGATGTAGTATTTGTACAGTTAAAAAAATTATTTATTTATTTTTATGTACAAACAATGTTATTTGTCTTTATTACTTCTTTTTGATCAATATGAGTCTATTATTTATATATAGTCTTATATTAACATAGTTAGAAATGTTATAATTAGGCCTATTTTTGTTATTGAAATGTCTAAATCAAACTTAAAGGAGCAATACACCCTGGTCAAATTTAGCAATTAAAATTTTTTTTTTTTCTTTTCCAGACAGTCATGTGGCCCTTTGCGAATTTTGATGAGATAAACCTGAATTTGGGAACTTTTTAAATACTTAAGCTATAGCAGTGAAGTAGAAACCAAGTGTGTAGTTCCCCTTTAAAGTTAGGACAGAATAGTTTATCGCCACAGCGCTGAAGAGAGTTCATCCACGGTGCCATGCAAGCTAGAACCCCCACTGACAGGATAATTGTTTTTCTGAAATTGAGGGGCAGTAAGTACCTAATGTACTGTTAAACTTTTCTTGTGCAACACATGATGATTTATATAGAAGGGTTTATTTTTAACAAGCACACTTTGTAGTTCCAATATAATGTATTCTAACACAAAACAGTTCTGGCAAGATGGAAAATAACTGTATTCAGGAATATTAGTGAACCTGAAAGAAAAAAACAACAACAGAAAAATAATTTTTTTATTGGTTTTTTTTTTGTAATTGCAGTTTTTGCTCTGGAGTTACTAAACAATTTCATATATTTAAGGTTAAAAAATGATGTGTTTTATTGCCAGAAGAAAGCGGGACAGGTATGACGACTGGCTGTCTGGAACTGTTTTTTTTACTTCTTACACATACGTTTTTCATCATTTC
The DNA here is from genome assembly GCA_032362345.1 of Sandelia bainsii. Classification (NCBI taxonomy): domain Eukaryota; kingdom Metazoa; phylum Chordata; class Actinopteri; order Anabantiformes; family Anabantidae; genus Sandelia; species Sandelia bainsii. The sequence continues at coordinate 4,457,221 of JAUMHL010000028.1, forward strand.
TGAGAAGTCCTGAAGTAGAACATTATGGGTAATTTGCTTTTGTACTTGATTATGATTATGCTTACAGAATCAAAACATGTTGTTTTACAACATGCAGACATGCACAGATTTGCTGGGACCTTCCCATGAGAACAGAAGAAACCACACATTTGTCTGAAGTAATTTGAGACTGACAAAAGTAACAAAAGAAAAAAGTTAATAAATCAAAGACATAATAATCCCATTTTTGCTTTTGACTTCTGATCAAATCATTACCTAATATTTTGCTGCACAACCTTTAGAAGCAATCGCTACAAACAAATTATTCTCCTAATGAGACTTCTTCAGGTGCAAACAGATACCTTTGGCCCACATTTCTTTGAAGGGGGGCTTCTCCAGACTGCATATTTCATCTCTTTCCATAGTTGTTTGGTGGGATTCAGACCAGAGCTCACAGGAAGCCACTTCAGAATACACCTATGTTTGTTCAGTTCTTAGCCATTCATGGTGCTTTTAGGTGTGTGTGTTTTGGGTCATTATCCTGTTTGAAGGCACGTGACCTGCAACTGAGACAGAGCTTTCTGACACTAGACAGTACATTTGGCTTCACAATCCCTACTTCTTTCCTTTCTCCTATACTCTCGATGAGTGTGTCAGTGGAAAACGGATCTTTTATGCCATGCATTGTTTATTACGTTGACTCATCAGCTTGCATGCAATAATGTAATTAAGATAATAAAGAACTGATAGCTGCTACTTAACTTGGCAGTTTAATTACTGTTTTGTGAACTACCACACATACGCTCTCTCGCATGCCTGAGGCGATTGCAGGATTTGTTTTTCGCTCAGTTTTCCACCTGTTAGTCTAGCTATTGTCTCTACAACTTAAGAGCACGTTGGGACGTTCAACTATATATACCTATTCACTAGTACTGTTTACTCTGTTAGAAGTAGCTGATTTATTATTTATTTTAATATAAGTCCACACAGAAACCAGCAGCAGCTGATATTTTACATTTAGCTTTCTGAACATGGAGACTGTTCAGAAACAGACTCATGTTTTCTATCATTTATGATTCCTCATGAACTCACTGGTTGGGCTGTCAGTGTTGACGAAGCATTTGAGCCATAGATGCAAACATGTGCAGATGCTTGGAAGTCAGAGACCCTTTTTGGTCCATACTTGGCTCAATATAATAGACATTCTTTGGGTTCCAGTTTCTTTCTGTATGGATGGATTGATACATAAATACGATGTACATCCTCTCTTTATAATATATGACAGGACGTAAGTGGAGCTGCTTTTCTTTAATGCATAGTTTGTACAAAGATTGCAAAAGTGCCTTGAAGCACACACAGAAAGCAAAAACAGAATAAAAGATGAAAGAGTAATGGAAAACAAAAAATGCAACTTTCCATGAAAAATGTTAATTCATTATTACTTTCTCCTCTGCAGGGAGGGCCTGGATGTGAATACTGCAGGATTACTAGAGATGATATCAAGAGGGTTTTGGGTTTTAACTCCATCAAAGCATTTGGAAGTAAGTTTGATTACCTGCAAATATTGGCAGAGTGTTGTTCAAACATATTTTGGCAGAAGTGAGGTGTTGTTTAACTTGGACGTCCTTAACTTGAAGCTCGTTGTTTGCACTTTGTATTAGAATTTGAAGACAAACTAACTTGAAAAGCAAGTAAGAGCAAGACCAGTTGTCAATGCTGAGAATATACATGTGCAAAACTAATTCTAAAAGTCTTATTATTATAACAACAGATGAAAAGGAAATCCTCATAATTCCATGTCAAATATTTGTCTGGCTCAGCCTTTAGTGCACCTACAGTTCTCACATCTACTGGCTTTTAATGCAGGGTTCAACATTTAGCCCAACAGGATTAACTGTAATTAGTTTTTGCGGAGCCTGGGGTGTGAGCTCTAGGGACGGCAATCCCTCAGTCCACCACTGTGTCCCCTCTGGTCCCCAGAGGATGGTGGTCAAGAGGAAATGTGAGTGAAATCTCCAGATATTTATGTTGCTATGGGATTAACTGTAATAATATTCATTGTAGGTAATTTTTAGTTAACCAATACTTTTCATCTAGCGCCACCCACAGGTCAGAATTTTTGCAATACTCTAGTGACCAATTTAACAACAAAAAGGTTGGCATGCTAACACACTAAACAAAGATTATGGATTGGGTAACTGTTCATCCGCATGTTAGCATTAGAAAGAATAGCCTCACAGAGCCATGAGTATGGCCACAAATCCACTTAACATGTGCCCTGCCTACAAATTTACAGAACATGTTTAGACAAAAACACATTTCACTACAAATCCAAGTAGTTTTACTGATGAAGCTACTTGAATGAGTAGTGAAACATTTCACCTTAACAATAAGAAGTTGCCATGACGCAACTTCCAGATCACCTTCACCACTGAGAAACTTCGTTTGACAGGTTTTGTTGTTCCTTCTCAGGTTGTATTCCATGGCCATGTTTTGAGTTGCTAGGAAAAGACTCCACAATCTGTCAGCACTATGTCCAAGCACCAAATGATGTGAAAGTTGAGTTTGTACATGAGCCAAACCTCAAATCTGACACCATTGTTGTCTCCTGGAAGCCCAGTTACTATGGTATGTTGCTCTTCTTTTCTGTGTGGATCTGCATGCACTTGCTCCTCCATAGTAATTAGGATTTGACATAAATTGGTGGATTGTTATTGAATGGTATAAATATACATTGCCTTATGAGAATGCTTGCAGAGTATGAGAAACAGCTGTGACTGTGACTTTGACAGGTGACAGCGTAACAGGATTTCATGTTAACAGCTTACCTGCACAAATGTATTTGACACTGGATTCTACGTTACTGGATGTACAACTCGGATGACTGATTGGCACTGTCCCCAATACACTGATTTCACTGATGTCCCTTTTGTGTTTGCTGCAGGAATTTCCTTCTTGCGGGGCTTTCAGGTGTCCCTTCAGACTTTGGGAGGGTCTAGTGTTGCCTGTCAACTTTTTCTCTTCCACCGTAACCTGTCCCTCCCAGTCTCCCATGCTCAAAGGGTAGGGAGTGTTCTTCAGACTTCAGACTTTTTTCTGTTTGTTGTTTGCATGTGTAACTCAATATGATGTATACAGACATACATCATAGATTATATACAAGTGCTAAACCAACAAGTGACTTGACCACATAGAGATTTGGTAAAAAAATTGATATCCATGTAATGGTAAATAAAACTCTTTTGTACCAACACAATACTTTAGCTTTGTTTTAAGGACTATCAACTAACAAAGTGATATATGGTATTATTTTGTTGAATAATATTAAACATGCAGAGAGTGTAGAACTTTAAGGCCTATCTTACCATATCAGGTATAGTGTGCAGTGTGTTTAAATAAAACCAAGGCCACGACTGTCGCTGTATTCTGCAGGTGTACAAGTCAGACCCTTTCCCCAACCTCTCCCTTGGGTCCCAGTATGCTGTCACTGTGATGGCTCTACCAGTGCCTGAGGAGTGGGAGAGGTTCTACAACAGCAAGATTTTCTCCACACGCTGTAATGGAACTTTAAGTTATAGTCTAAATGTTATCTCATAAGGACAGACACACACAAACACACACGCTTGTGTCTATTGAAGTCTTCTGGCATTTGCAGTGCATATTTACTGTCTTATAGCTGTATATAAATCTCATCAGGACGCATGTGCGCTCTTAGCACCTTGCACTTTTCTTCATATATCTTTTAGTAAGACTAGCATCAAAACAGAAGTGAATTTACAGTCATATATAATTATAATGTAGTAATATTATGTTTTTGCAGCATGTGCAGAGAAGAACGGTCTTGAGCAGTGCAAAAAAGGTGAGTGAAACCGTTTTCTCAATTTCTAATATCTCCTAAATTACCTCTGGTACAACAATGCATCCTGCAAGTAGTGTTACAAGTGTCAGTATTTTATGGTCTGTTTGCAGATTGGTATCCTAAACATGTTGCGGTCAAGCAGGAAGGGACTACCATCACTGTGACCTTTAACTTAGCTCCTCCAAACCTGGGCATCAGGAGCTACTTCTCGCTGTGTTATGCAAAAGGCATGAAAAAATACACAGACATAACACCTGTGAGTGGCTTCAGCTTCTGCAGCTTTATGTTTAGTTTGCTGTTCTGCTTTCACTGTTTTCATTTGAGCGCATACGTGACTTCTGTCATTTATTTTACAGAAATATTTGATAATAAAGTGGACTTAGCAATTGTATTAACTGTATTAATTCCATTTCCTTAGGCTTCCACCAAAAACAAAACTCACCACAGCTATCAGCTGAAAGACCTCGAGGAAGGGACCAATTACACTTGTGAGGTAAAATAAAAGTGCATTGTAACACTCCTGTACTTAAATTTAGTGCAAATAAACGAAATTGTTGCTTTAGTGCTAAATAATTAGGCAAATGTTAAGTATTTGCTAACATGTTCATTATATAGTAATTTTATAGCAAGTCCGTGCTGTGTTTACAGCTTTAGGTGCTGCACTCAAATGGCCATAAATTTAAACACGGGTTTAAGTTTATTTTGCCAACTACAGTTTTAATGGTCCAGAATAAAGTGTCACGCTCAGTATTTCTTGTCCCATAGATTGCAGCTAATGAAGTGGATGCAGTGAGGAAAATATTCAATGTCTCTGTGATACATATTCAGAAAGGTAGGGGAAATTGTTTTGTATCACATTTAGTTTTTGTTGTGGAAATGTGGAAATATAGTTATGTGCTGTTACTGCTGCTAGCAGTGACTAGGATAATTGATTTTACAGGTGTGAGTATGCACATTTTTTAACTTAGACAGCCAAGCAAACTGTTTCCCTCTGATTCCAGGTTTAAACTAAGATAAGTGAATCTACTCCCAATCCCGTCTCCATGATTAGAACATAGATGCAACTTTGTTATTCTTCTTTTTTAATTATCAGTAGTATGAATGCACATAAGTGCTTTTCCCAAAATGTCCAGCTGTTACTGATGCAACATGCAACCTCCTCAGCAGCTGCCTCACTGCTCTCTGTCACTCCCTCCATGGCTCTGATGCTTCCTCTGTGCCTGGTTGTGGTAATCTTACTTGTAGTCTTCCTGGCTGCTCTCACCAAAAGGAGGCCTTCACTGCAGAAGAGGAAATTTGACGTAAAAGCAGGTGCAAAGACAAACTAAACATATAAAGTAAAAACAGTGTTTGCACTTAATAAAGGCTAATTAAATAAATCATGATAAATGTTATTTGTTCCTATTTGACAGTTATTATTTGTACCTGTGGTCTGTCTTTCCAGCATCATGTGAAATACAACCAGATTTCTTTCTTTTGATACATTCAGATATTATCAAGGAACATCAAGAGAGTGAGACTCAAGAGGAAGTGCTGTCATTGCCCGGAAACAGTCTGACCCCTCCTCGTCTTCTGCTTTGCTACAGCTGCAATGATGGCCCTGCTCACGTCAAAGCTGTCATGCAGTTAGGAGCCTTCATACAGCAGTACATGGCCACTCAGGTAGTGTCAGTCATACTTCATGGCTCGGAATAATTTTGCTACCAGTGTTCTATTTAGAGCAAATGGTTTAAGTCTTGGCGGATACATCAGAAATGCGCAAACTGAAATATTCAAATATTACCTCTTGCCAAGATATATTATCTTGTAATATTCCCTCTTGCTTATTTCTCTCTTCCAGTCATAAAAAACTGTTCACTTGTTTCTTCCCAGGTGTGCCTGGATCTGTGGGACTCTCTGAATGTGGCTGAGGATGGCAGCATGGCCTGGTACTGCCGGCAGATCAGAGAGAGCGACTTTGTTTTAGTGATCTGTTCTTGGGGACTCAACCACAGACCTGAGCCTGACGAAGACGAGCAGGAGGACTTTGGGTGCAACGTCTTTAGCTCTGATGCAGTCATCCAACTTATTGGAGCAGAGTTGGGCCGAGCTAAAGCTAGAGGCCAGGATCTGTCTAAATACATAGCAGCCATTTTTGAGTACTCTGAGGAAACAGACATCCCCACTGAGCTGCAGCTGGTACCTCACTACGTACTGACAAGTGACTTACCACTGCTCTTCTCCCACCTTCATCGAGTGGCTCTGCATAGGCCAGGGAGTTATCTGAAGATAAACCACATCTCAGAGGACGATTTTAAAAAGTTACCGGCTGGAGCAGCTCTGCAGAGTGCCATCTATGAGGCTGGGATTGCAATGAGGGCAAAAAGGCAACACTCTGTGGAGGATGGGGACTAAACCCTAAATAGCAATCCGTACACTCTCATTTAATGGTGGTCCTCAAGATGATAGCCACAAACTTGCTGCTTCCATATCTACCCAGACAGGTGGCTGTTTGGCACCTGTGAGCTCACAGCTGGAGGGTGACTTTTATATATATGATCGCCACAATCCATGCTGATGTGCTCTTGAGCGACGTCAACTAACCACATCTGCCTCAGCTGGGCTACAGTGGCAGTAACTGTGCACTTTGACCTTGTGTTAGCATGCTACATACGATATGTGTGTCTACAGGAAGGATTTGTTAACAAGAAATGTGTCCACTGTGAAATGGTCAGTACAGGCTCAAATACATTTGGCATATTTTCTTGCAATGTCATTGTAAAGTTAACATCAAATGTAACTTAAGCACTGTACATAAATGAACTATTACTATATACTAGAATGTACTATATACTACTATAGTGTAACATGAGTTACTGAAGTTTTTCAGTGAGAATGTTTACCTTAATGCACTTATTGAACATTGTATGAATGCATGTTTACAGTTTATTTATTCAGAGCTGTGTAAGAAAGTATTTCCCCCCTTCCTGATTTTTTTTGCATATTTGTCACGTTTAAATGATTCAGATCATCAAACGCAAAAATAACCCAAGTAAATACAAAAAAATTTTAAATAATGATTTCATTTATTAAGGGAAAAAAGCTGTCCAAACCTGCCTGGCCCTATGTGAAAAAGTTATTGCCCCCCTCTTGCTAAATTATGAATGAACTGTGATTAACCACATTTTTTTTTGGAAAGCTGAGTTAAATCTCACTTGACACAGCTAGGACTGAATACTGCCCGAACTGTTGAATGATGAAATCCTTTAAATAGAAGCTGTCTGGCAAAGTGAAGCACGCTAAAAGATCTCAAAAAGCAACAGAAAGAAGAAAGAAATTCAAGAAAAGATGAGAAGTAATTGACGTGTATCAGTTTAGAGAAGGTTACAAAGCCATTTCTAAGGCTTGTGGCTCACTGCGCTGGAGTGAACCACGGTGAGAGCCATTATCCACAAATGGAGAAAACTTGAAACAGAGGTGAACCTTCCTACCAAAATTCCTCCAAGAGCACAACAGTGACTCATCTAGGAGGTCAAAAAAGATCCCAGAACAACATCTAAAGATCTGCAGTTGTCACTTGCCTCAGTTAAGGTTCGTGTTCATGATTCAACAATAAGAAAGAGACTGGGCAAAAATGGCATCCATGGGACAGTTCCAAGGTGAAAACCACTGCTGACCAAAAAGAACACAAAGTCTTGTCTCACATTTGCCAAAAAAAAATCTTTATTATCCCCAAGACTTTTGGGCAAATATTGTATGGACTGAAAGGACAAAAATTTGAATTTTTGGAAGGTGTGTGTCTTGTTGCATCTGGTGTAAAAACATAGCATTTCATAAAAAGATCATACTAACAGTCAAACATGGTGGTGGTAGTGTAATGGTCTGGTCAGGACCTGGACAACTTGCCATAATTGAACCATGAATCCTGCACTCTACCAGAAAATCCTGAAGGAGAATGTCCAACCATCAGTCTGTGACCTCAAGCTTAAACACACATGGGTTCTGCAGTAGGACAATGTTCCGAAACACACCAGCAAGTCTGCCTCTGAATGGCTAAAAAAACAAACAACAACAACAACAAAATTAAGGTTTTGAAGAGGCCTAGTCAAAGTCCAGACTTAAATGCGATTGAGATGCTATGGCATAACCTTTTTCATGCTTGAAAACCCTCAAATGGGGCTAAATTAAAACAATTCTACAAAGAAGAGTGGGCCAGAATTCCTCTGCAGCCATGTGAAAGACTCATTGCCAGTTATCACAAATGCTTGATTGCAGTTGTTGCTTCTATGGTGGCACAACAAGTTATTAAGTTTTTGAGGCAATTACTTTTTCACATAGGACCAGATAGGTTTGGACAGCTTTTTCCCTTAATAAATGAAATAATCATTTAAAAACTGAATTTTGTATTTACTCGGGTTATCTTTGTGTAATATTACAATTTGTTTGATGATCTGAATCATTGGACTGCGACAAATTTGTAAAGAAAATGTCAGGAAGGGGGCACTTTTTTTTTTTTTTTACAGTGCTTTACATGCACCTATCTCATATGTGCTAGAATATGTCAAATGTTAATAGAATTTAAAATCTATGCTATGAAGTTACACATGTTGTGAGTTGTTTTGTGTTTTATATACATATATATGTATGTTTGTGAACTACATATGTGTTTCTTTTCTACCCAAATAAAATAAAATAAAATCAAGTTTTCCCTGACCTATCAAATACAATGTATGATTTTTTACCCTTGGTTGCTTCTGCTGTAGGTTGCCAGACTGGATGATAACCTCGGAACTTTTTGTATATAAAACCGATGGATATATAAAGATACAAACTCATGAAATTAAACTTGATAAAATCCCATTTGTGAATATTGAGATAATTTGATCTGATACTGGCAAAAATTACCAAATGTACGTAACAAGTCAAAATATAATTACGGTTTAGTTACTTGAGAAACAGGATCTGGCAACCCGGATGGAAGCGTCATCGTTGAAACCCCATTCAGTCTCTCTGACAGTCAGCGTGGAAAGATGGTGCTCGATTTGGATGTTTTTCGGACTGACAAAGGCGGCGATCCAGAAATCGTCCGTGAGACTCAGAGGAAGAGATTTAAAGATGTAACACTTGTTGACAAACTCGTCGCCGCAGATACAGAGTGGAGAAAATGTAAGCACCGTTCATTTCTGCTGTTTCTGTCGTACTAGCTGACGTTAGCGTGGTGGCTAATAATACCAAACTCCATTTAAAATCGGTCCTTTTTATTGTTAGTATGCTAATATAGCCAAGTGTTATCGCCTGTCTGAGATATAAAAACACGTATCTCGTCTTCACGACCCTACTCGGTGAATTGGATTCTCAGGAATACCTCTTAAAAACATACTTTTGTAGTGAATTTACTTGCTTATGCTAACCTATGTTACCTATAGGCATTGCCACTGCAGTGGGTAAGCGTTCGTCAACGTTATACTGCAGTGGGCTGACTTTACGAATAGTTTCAATTAGTTGACTATTTGAATAGTAAATAAAATACAGTTTAGTGAATTATATTCATGCCGTATTTGCTAATGGACATTATTCTGACAGGATATAAAAATACATTGTACAGGTCAGTAATTTAGAGCTAGATTTGAATGGAGTTTGGCATGATGTTTTTTACAACAGGAAGGGCATAGCAAGCTAATGTTAGCATCGCTAGCACCATTCAACGAATCGAAATGAGCCATATTTTTATCCTCCACGTAGTTAACGTAACCACAGTTACTTAATGTCAGGCTTCTGATTAATATATACCTAGCACTTCTTTACTACCTCTACCTCTAGTTAATCGAATTGCCAGGTGTAGCTAGTAGTACGTTTTTAGCTAACGTTAAATTTGGGTTAGCTTAGCGGGTAACGTGCTGATGAATCTGATGCAATCCCAGCCAACAATATGAGAAGTCAACCTCGCCCTGCAGTGTAGCTACAGACGGTGTCATCCTGATCCAGCATGACCGCGTTAATGATTTTGTCAGGACGTTGTCGTCGCTGTTCAAGCGTCAATGATGGGTTATTAACATTTTTATCATTGTCTTTAAGCGTATGCGGGTGAGTTGCTGTTGACAGCAGCAGCAACACCTGTCACCAGGTTGCCAGCCCTGCCACTGCAGCTCGCCAACCCATGAGGTTAGCACGGCCCCATGATGCACTGATTGACTATGATTTACCCCATAACAGGCCGCTTCACTGCAGACAACCTCAACAAAGCAAAGAACCTCTGCAGCAAGAGCATTGGCGAGAAAATGAAGGTAAGGAATGCAGATTAGTTCACTAGTAATTTTAAAAACGGAGAGACATGGGAAGGAGTTCTGATTTTGACTTCTTTAACATCTTTTTATGTTGTGATTGTAGAAGAAGGAGCCAGTTGGGGATGACGAGTCTTTACCTGAAGAAGCACAGAACCTGGAGTCCCTAACAGCTGAGACACTATCGGTATGACTGTCTGTGCTCTAAGTGCATAAAAACCAGAGAGAACTTCAGGTTTATTCATTTCTCCTTACTTGTTTTTATGTTTACACTGCATCTCCACATTTGTCTGTCACAGGCACTGACAGTTACACAAATCAAGAAGGTGCGTTTATTGGTGGACGAGGCAATGATGAAAACTGACAGTGACAGGATAAAGCTGGAGGCAGAGCGCTTTGAATACCTGAGGGAGATTGGAAACCTTCTGCACCCTTCTGTACCCATCAGCAATGATGAGGTGAGTCACTTGATATAGACAGATCTTATTAATGTAGCAGTTATTTAATGGATTTAATAATCCATTTTAAGTAGCTGTAAATCTGCTGTCATTTTACACATTGTCACAGATTAATGTTATCTTCAGTGATCAAATGGATTGGATCAGTGCATGTTGGAAAAGGGTGATTATAATGTTTTGGCTCATAATAGTTTTAGAGTGAGTACCCTTGAAGGTCTTGGTGGGGAGGTACAAAGAAGAATGAAGTAGTTGCTGTTACAACATACATAAAATATCACTTTGCAATTTGAGTGGGTGGATGGATGGAAAAAAGGCAGAAGTATGATTGGCCTCTTGCAATCCTGTCTTCATTTTATTTATTATAAATTAGTGGTTTGCTGCATCAGATGTCTCCTTCAGATGCTTTAAATAAATAGAGAATGTGCATCCACTTTAAGTATCAGGTTCTTTACAGACAGAGAAACTGAAATTGTACTCAATAATCTGATCCTGCCCTTTGTGCTTTTTGACATCACTCTGATTTCTGCAGACTTCTGACCACATAATGTGAAACCTGATAGACACACCATCAACACTGGTTGTAGCATTGAGTCTGCTGTGAAAATAAAAACAAGAATAGCTTTAGTGTTTGCGGTGTGCATCTATGATGAGGTTTTTGAATGGCTACATCTATTGATAATTTTAATAATCAAAGAATTAGCTTTTCAACATTTAATTATAAAATGCCAATAAGTACTAAAACACATCACAGTTTCCAGGGTATATTTTTGTCTTGCTGATAAAGATTTTTCATTTTCATTCAAGCTTATTTGCTTTCTTGCAGAAAGTTAAATGAGAAGATCAATACCACTGTAAATACGAAAGTCAGGTGCTGACTAGCTTAGCTTAGCATAAATATGGGAAAGTCAAGGAAACGGCTAGCCAGGCTAACCCCTGTATCTGGTCTTAATGCTAAGGTAATTATCTCCTGACTCTGGCTACGTATTTATTGTACACATATGAACATTTTATCAGTCTTTTCCCGTAACTCTTAGAAAAACAAAAAATATCTAACAATTTCTTATGTACTCTTTTTAAGCTAATGTGACAGAAGTTACCATGAAACACAAGTAGTTGATTCTCACATGAACAAAACAACTTTAAGAATTGTAGATTGCAACACTACTTATCGCTTTTTAAATTAATGTTATAATTATTTTTTTGCCTACAGACTAATCAGTTCTAATTATATGTAGTCTACGATATGTCATAATCATATTTCCTCCTGACAGGATGCAGACAACAAAGTGGAACGTACCTGGGGCGACTGCACTGTCCAGAAGAAGTACTCCCACGTTGACCTGGTGGTCATGATCGATGGTTTTGATGGAGAGAAGGGAGCTGTTGTGGCTGGGAGCAGAGGATACTTTTTAAAGGTGAGTGGACACACATGCAGCACACAAACAGATAAACCAGCATAGACAAGCACTTGTAAATCAAGAGACCAGCCGCTCAGTGGTTTTCATCTCCTCTCTTGTGTTCAGGGGCCGCTAGTGTTCCTGGAGCAGGCTCTTATCAATTACGCCTTACGGATCCTTTACAGCAAGAATTACACCATGCTTTACACACCGTTCTTCATGAGGAAAGAGGTCATGCAGGAGGTTGCCCAGCTCAGCCAGTTTGATGAAGAGCTTTACAAGGTACAGAGCCTTTTACTGCAACTTTTTCTGTTAACTTGTATTTAACTTAGCAAGGTCTTGTCTTGGATTTTGTACTCCTTGTAGTTTTCAACTCCTGCAGCGTATATTACAGCACTAAGCAGTATAAGAATTATTTTAAGAATTTGGGAAATTAAATAATAACCATGTTAATACCATGAGTTCACATATTTCTGCTGATGTAATGTGTTGCGACAATGCTATCTAGAGGCCCTAACAAAGAGAGCAGTGGCATGCTTGGTTATTTTACGTACATAGTTTTCAACTTCATAATAATGTTCCTCCACTGACAGGTTATGTTCCAGCACAGAAGATACTCAAAATACTACTGTTACAATACAGTTTCTTACAGTTCAAAGGGATGTCCTAATTAGAATAATGGAAAGAAAAACTGTTAGTTGCATTGAAAGTGAATTAAATTATTTCACATCATTTTGCATACATCTGTTTTATCATATTAGGATAACTAAAACACAAGTGGTGTTGTTGTGCTGTGTTGTTAAGTTTAAATGGGAGCATGCATATTGTTTGACTGACAAGGAGAAAAGTCACTGCACCAACATCAAGCATATTTTTCACATCACAGATCATCTTCAAACTTGTCCATGACTTGGCTACTATTAAGAGTCTACAAACTCAAGTCAACTGTGTCATGGTCCATTGTTACTAACTTGGACGCTGAAAAGATTGAAGCCATTAACACTGATGATAAGTTGAATCCAAAGTAATAAACTGTCTGAGTTTTAATTATGCTATTCACTAACTTGCTTTTGTTTATGATATTTTAAAATGACTTAATGACTTTTCCTGAACCCAACAAGTACAATACACAGTTCATTGTTTGCCAGGTTCAATAAAAAGGATGTAATGAATGAGGCCTCAAAGTTGTTCTTTTGATAGTTTTATGTAGACAACTGAGTGGCAATTAACATTCTGATGAGTCTGTCATGTGAACACACAAATGTATGGATTGTATTTGCATTACAAGTATATCATAATTTACATTAAAACATATGCCCTTATAGTTAATTGTAGTTGATAAGAGATTTTTGCCATGATTAATTTCATATTTGTGAGGAAATGTTTCAGATAATAAGCTTATATTAAACACTCCTACTTTTAGTAGGTAGAACCCAACGAATTGTTTGAATCACACACTTTCAGTTTCAGTTCTACTTTTTCCTTAACTTTCTCAGTCCTGGTAACAGAAAATTTCATTTCCAGGACTTGACATGATTGTACAAATGGTAAATCGTCTGCATTTATATTGCACTTTTCCACCTCATTGGTCCTCATTCACTCATTCATGCAAATACAGGAATTGATTTCTGCCTATTGTTTGTTTTTCCCCCAATCTCTGTATGTGTCTGCATCAGGTCATTGGTAAGGGCAGTGAGAAGTCTGATGACAACTCCATAGATGAGAAGTACCTCATTGCCACCTCAGAACAGCCCATCGCAGCCTTCCTGAGGGAAGAGTGGCTCAAACCTGAGGACCTGCCAATCCGCTATGCTGGCCTCTCCACTTGCTTCAGACAGGAAGTGGGCTCCCATGGCCGGGACACGCGTGGGATCTTCAGAGTGCACCAGTTTGAGAAGGTGAAGTGAAATACAATTAAAGTAAACAATACAATTACTAGACCACAACTAACTAACAATGTCAAACACACAAGTAGTAATTACTCTTTTATTTTTATTATATGAATTTCAACATTTTCCATAAAGTTTTTCCTCTCGCTCTCCTTGTAGATTGAACAGTTTGTCTACGCCTCTCCTCATGACGGCAAATCGTGGGAGATGTTTGATGAAATGATAGGCACGGCAGAAGAGTTCTACCAGTCGCTAGGAATTCCTTATCGCATTGTGAACATTGTCTCCGGTAAGTGAGACGCACATGCTCATACCGCGCTGTGAAATTGTTGCTGGTTCATTCTTTTTAAACAGCTTAAGTCAAAACTGAGCAGCCAAAAACGGATCGTTTAAAGATTCCTGAGGTCAAAAAGAATTTTAAGTTTACTTGTTGTTTAGGAACAAAGTTATTGGTGGAGGAATATTAAAATCAATCTTCAATTAGTGCAATAATACACTGATTGTTTCTTGAAAATTATGAAAATAGTGATGGAGGAGTGGTTCATAATTGGAGGATTAATTAGTAATAAAATCCATTAGTTGAAGCCCTGTAATGTTCTATATTTCACCTTGTTAGTACGGTTTTGTTTTTAATTCTAATGGTTTGTACACATCCATTGTTTTCAGATGACAGTGTTTTGGTGAGGCAGTACTTTACAGCGAATTTAGACCACTCAAGATTATTTTAGGCAGCGTGCGTCATGTCATGTGTAATGACACCTGTTGACTGTTTAGACATCATCAGATAGGAGCTAATCACAGCTGCAGTTAAAGCTCACATTATGTTCAGGCTAATGGCTTCTTATGTCTTCTTATGTCATCATAGGTGCCCTGAACCACGCAGCCAGTAAGAAGCTGGATCTGGAGGCCTGGTTCCCTGGCTCAGGCGCTTTCAGAGAGCTGGTCTCCTGTTCAAACTGCACAGACTACCAGGCCAGACGCCTCCGCATCCGCTATGGACAGACCAAAAAGATGATGGACAAGGTGAGTGCTCTGTTCCAACGCAGCTGTATCACATATTTACACTGTATACAGCATACAACACCTTTATTCTTACACAATTTCTGTAAACAAAACTCACAAGACATTAATGCAACTTCAGTTATTGTTGGGAAGCCAATGCATATAGTCTTTGACGAGGACTTCCTCTTGCTCTGAGTTTTGACTGCCATGTGTCTTCCCCAGAGGTGTTACAGAGTGATACCTCTCTTATAGACAATCTTTAGCTACATACAGTGATCCTGTCTCACCACCAACTTGGGGAAAGTGCACACGTCAACATGTTTGTTCTGTCATCAAGTTGATGGATAATTAATGTATAATGGATGGCATCGTTCTCTTGGACAGATTTAAAAAAGAAAACTGTGGCCACAACTTATAATTATTTTGATTGCATACAGCTCATCAATGTGGTTAAAATATGACGTAGGAACAGCAGAATGCCACTCACGTCTCTTAGTAGATGTTGTATATCTTTGTAGCTACACACTCTAAATACACTTCCCCCTTTGTGTGTTACATAGGCAGAGTTTGTGCACATGTTGAACGCCACCATGTGCGCCACCACACGTGTGATGTGCGCCATCCTGGAGAATTACCAAACTGAAGAGGGCATCATTATTCCAGAGAAGCTCAGGGATTTCATGCCTCCTGGTAAGATGTGCTTATGGGTTTTCATCTGGAGTGTGCTGTGTTGATTCAGAAAAATTCCTAAAGAAGTTTTTTGGTCAGAGAATCAACTGCTACAAATTACTGATTTCTGTTGGAATTTTAGGCCAAGATGAGTGTATGGACCTAATACAAGATAATTACTGAGTCTAAAAATTAAAAAACTAAAATAATAATTAAGAGTTAGACCAGGCCTGTATATTGTCGGATCCTAGCTTAGTGCAGATATATTGCCGTATACATATATATCAGATAATAAGTAAAAATAAACTAGAGTTGAAGTAATTAAAAGCAGGGTCATCGTTGCATAGTTTGTCCACCAGAGAGTACTGATGAGGTGGCTTTAAGGGATCCATGTCTAAATTGTTTCTTTATGTTCTAACCATGTAACATAAAGAAAGTACTGTTGAACAATTAGAATTGTTGCATTTTTTTAATCTTAAAAATCCAGTACTGATCAAGCTTGTCACAAGTAAACTTTATTTATTCAGCTCACTATTAAACCAAAAAATGTGAATTTTCTAAGAAGTTTACAATGTGGAAGCTAAATTCATGTGGAACCCTTTTATTTTTTTGTTCATTTTGTGTAAAGGCCTAAATGTATTTTACATCTCACTGTCTGTTCTCCAGGTTTGACCGAGATCATCAAGTTCGTCAAGCCCGCCCCTATTGATCAGGAGATGTCAAAGAAAGCAAAGAAACATGAGGGAGGGAAGAAGAAAAAACAGGGAGGAGGAGACCAGCACTTGCCTAATGCCATGGAGAGCATGTCTGTCAACGACTCGTAGAGTCACAGACACGATGCCAGTGCTGCTTCGCCGGCCTCACAGATAGAAACTGATGGAATAGAGCCTCATATATAATGATCTGGGGTCAGTTTCTCTGAAATGAAAATAGTTAACGTTTAAAAATGGGCCACTCTCTCAAACAGGGACTTATCCTTATCTTATAGTGAAGGCTTGGCTCTTTCCCATCTGTGTCTGTCTGACTGGACGGCGTTATTCATCTCAGCTGTTCCTAATCTCATTCATATGAAGCCCACAAAAAAAAGGGATCACTCTGTGCTATCACCCATCCACCTCTGTCTGTCAATATTCACACATCTGCAGCCACACAGAGCCTAAAACAAACAGATAAGACTACTTGAGGGACAAAGCTTAAATGTACATTTCTGGCCTAATTTCCATAGCAGCTAGTAGTTTCTGTGAGGGGTGTGAGGTGTAGATGAACCACTGGTTGTATTCAGGTACATGTTTCCAGCTCTGTGATTTGTCTGATATTTTGTACAACTGATCAGTTACTGTCTGAAATCTTCATTCTTGGGTTGTTTGTTGATACCAAAACCTGCATCTGGTCTTGGGTCTTAAATGCCTTTAAAGTTGTAAAGTCCATCTCGTTAAAGTGCCCACAGATTTTAACTATCTGTTTTAGGCTTCTTTTCATTTTGTCCTTGATCGCAATCATCATCTTCAACCATTGTTGCTCTTCATTGTCATTGTTGACCATAATGCTGCTCCATTAGCTTATGATTGACACATTGACATTGTATGCACTTGCTAATTTAAAGATCTATATTTGTGACTGAGCATTGATGAAGTGGCACTCACTGTAAACACAGAATAAAGTTACAGTTAATATGGACAGTCTTTGTTGTGTGTAGTTCTTCTCTTAAATGTTTAAACCGCTAAACACTCATAATAAACTCTACACATGTAAGAACGCTAAAATTAACAGATGCTGCTTCCAGTCAAGGTACAGAGGCGTCTTCGTTTGAGCCCCGAGATAACACATAATAACATCATGAAACTTCCAGGCAGCGAGGGCAATAAGGAAGACATATTTGTTACTTATTAACTCCAGTAGACTTTACACTCATCCATTTGTACTTCAGTAAGAAGCTGATTCACTGTGGTTGTAGCATATTTACAAAAAGGTGAGACTAATCTTCAGAATTGTTTTAATTACCGAGTTGATTCCAACATATGTGCACCTGTTCTGTACCTTTTAATGCTCGTTAAAGACGTTTTCTGTGACATAGCAGGTTCAGAGGCAGGTGTGTCGAGATGAGTGACACCTCAGAAGATGACAATGAGATCACCTTTCGAGTGAAGGTAAATACTGATTATTGCAAATTAAAGGTCTGTAGTTGGAAAATAAGCTAAAAGGTGAGGTACTTTGAAATGTATTGTGTACTGGCTCAGCTTGTCTCGTAGCTTGTTGTCTCATGTGCTTTCTCTACATTCTAGTTTCTTGGGCGAGTTGAGGTAGTTCGCTCTGCTGGACTACACATCCTGGATGAAGCAGCCCAGAGCATCAAGGTCAGCAATTACTCTATCTCTATAACCATACTGTTTCAGCTGCTGTTTTTAAAATGCACTAAAACAAAATGCTTGAAAACGATCTGCACAATAAATGTATTACTCAATTTAATTAGGCTGAATGATTGATTATGATACTGCAGATACCTTGTGATACTAATCGATGGCAATGAAATGTCAATATCCACTTTTTTATCATTACTTGTAAGGAGTAGCAATTATTTTGTTTAAGCCACTTTTGTAGCCTAAGCAAGGACTCAACTCTTTTCATAACTTTGCATGCAGATTTGCACGTTGAAAGACCTTTTCATTAAGAACAGAGCATTATTTCATTAAGGTGTAAGGGTAGCAACACTTGCACCATGTCTGGTGTAAGAGACACCATGAATGTCACTACCAAGAACTTGTTAGAGACATTCATAGTGATGTCTTCACTCGCAGAAGAAGTGTAGATGCCCGATGACACTTGATTCACATTCATTTTCCCCCTTTCATTCGTAGACACCAGATAAATACTCCTCAGAAAAGGCAGCCAAGAAGGGCAAAGTCCATCTCTTTCTATCCCGGAGTGGGATAGACATTTTGGAAAACAAAACCAAGGTGTGTAACAAAAGTTTCCATACCAATCAAAAGATGCATACAATTGAATTACACATCTTGCTTTCTTCTTCCCTGAGTGATCTTTTTACATCTTGTTATCTGTCCTTTCCTCAGTTTTTGTTGTACACGTGCCCCCTCTCCACTGTTTCCTTCTGTGCCGTCCTGCCGTCCTCACCCAAAGTTTTTGGCTTTGTCGCCAGACACCCTGCAGCAGACATGTACCACTGTTATCTGTTCCAGAGCACAAAGTTTGTGAGTAATCTTAGTAGATGCTACGCATCCGCACAGAAACAATTTATTGTTTTCAATTGGGTAGACAAGAAAACCACTAATATTACCACTAGATAACAATGTGGAATATTGGGCCCTAAATAAATCAGATATTCAAATTCAAAGTCTCAGACATGAATTTCCTAAACATTTTTCAGTCTCACGTGCTGGTCTCAGTTATCGGGGATGCCTTCCAAGCATCAAAGAAGGAGGATAGCAATAGAGGAGGACGAGACTTGATAGTAGAAGCACTCAGACATAAGGTCAGTTCTACTTATTGTTTATTTTATAATGGCTAATCTGAACTGGAATTAATACCAAGTCTTACCAAATTAAAAGTTTGCAATTTCCAAAAAATGTATTTTTACAGTTGTCTCCTGTTTATCCATTCTTCTCCAGAATAAAATGCTGCAGAGAGAGAATGCTGAGCTAAAGAGGAGACTTGCAGGACAATCTGACTAAGAAAAAAATAATTTATGTAGTTGCATTTGTAAAACCAGAGCATAATTTTGATGTATAAATACTATAACATCTATTTTAAATCAATCATATAAATGTAGATGGCATGGATGAAATTTTGATTTCAGAGGTGGGGGGTGGTTGTAAAACATGTAGCATAAAATTATCACCCAATTCTGATATTAAAATCCGTCTAGCTGACGTGACCCAGGCAGAACAAACGCCCAACATGTTAACAACTTACAGCGGCAGATGACCACGGACTCCGGGGGAGGGGTGACATGTCCCCCCCGCTTTTTTTTAAAAGGCAGGCCCCCAAATTCCGTGGTAGATGGAGCCAGATGGGTTGAACTAGATTAGTGAAAGTCTGTAGAGGGACATAAAGGTTGAAACATCTGAACTATTTCCTGCTTCTGTAACAGCAGAGGGCAGCAACGAGCTCTGCACCTGTGCATCAACTAAGTACCACGCCGTTAGTGAGGCGTTCAAGCTGCCTTACAGTGTCGGAAACTTTGCATATGACCATTGTCTGTGAAGAAATAAATCAAGTTTAAAATGCCAGTGAGATATTTTACACATAAAGAAGCCTAAAGTTCATAGTACGAGTTGCTATATTCTTGCTATTGCTTTATATTTATTTAGTCAATGGCAAATGTTAAAATAATTGTTTGCAACTGTATTGCATTTGGATAATAAATTGAGCTTGTATGTCAATATGTCTATTTTGTACTGTGTTTCATTTTGTTTTATATTATACTATAACAAGCCCGAAGCTCTACTTAAAAGCTCTACTTATAGAGTCGCACTAAATCAAACGATAGCCGGGTCACCGACGGTACAGAGTGGACATGAAGGCAACACAGTAGCAAACTCTGGTGACAGTTCTCTTACATCCGATGTGACAGACAAACGGGCTCCTGGGCTGATGTAAACACACACTTTGTGATGGCACCGATGACTCGTGTTGTTTAAAATGTAAGTAAAGTTTGTGTAATTATACCAACTAACGTTAAACTCACAGCCGCCGGTAGCCGTCAGCTAACTGGTAGAACAAAATCTCTGTTAGCAAACTAGCTAGTTAGCTTAAAGACGCCACTGTGAACACTGCGAATTCCGCTGCGAGCTCCATTTTAATTCATCTTATTTAATAGATTTTTTTTTACGTTTTTTGACGAGACACAAGCCCATTCGTTGAGTCACATTTTTTCAAATCTGGCTCAGTGGTTCATCCATCTGCAGACGGGCAGTAGTCGATGAGAAACCCCGGCTTGACCACCCGCATCCGAGGTTAGCCGCCATGGGGATACGGTTGTCTAGAAGCGACAGCAGCCTGACGCTCCTCCCGGAGAGGCAGCGCTCTGAGCGGCAAAGAGAGGACAGAGACTTCGATAATGACTCTTTGGATGGACTCGGCAGACGGGAGGACATAGCCCAGTTCCCATACGTGGAGTTCACCGGCAGGGATAGCATAACGTGTCCGACATGCCAAGGCACTGGACGAATTCCTTCAGGTGAGGAGAAACAGTCAGTGAACGTCTAGTAAATTTAGCTTTTAAACACAAAGAATTTACAAATTTAAACTCTAAAAATGTAGTATTTTAGGATGTACAGCATACAGACAGCTTATAGAATAAATTGCACACAGGTCTATAGTTGTGTTTTTGTTCATGTTTCCTGTGCTTTTTAAATTGTAACAGTAAAACACACGCACCCACACAAATAATTTAAACAAACCTTTTCCAGTTCTATAGCATGTGCATGTGTCGTTGCATTTTGTCTTCAAGAGACTGTCTTTGTGCACTGTTGGAGGTTTTGCCGCGTATCCAAAAACATCTTTTAAAGGAAAACACTAGTTAACATGATAAATGACGTGTTATCTCTTTCCTGATAGATCAAGTGAATGAACTAGTTGCATTGATCCCCTACAATGACCAAAGGTTGCAGCCTCAAAGGACGTAAGTAAACAACACTTTCTAATATGTACCTGGCCTTCTTGGTGTTTTTAAGATTGGATTTCTCCACCCAGTGTACTCTTATTTTGCAGTGCACCATTCAAAACACTGTAGTGTAGAAATTTAAATTGATCCAGGTCTTTACAAGCTTTACTCCGTTAGTACTGTATCCTGCACAGCACAGTAAAGGCAGAACACATAATTTTTGTGTTGTAGGAAGCTGTATGTGGTCCTGTCGGTTTTGCTTTGCCTCTTGGCCTCTTCGCTCGTCGCCTTCTTCCTTTTCCCTCGCCCGGTGCTGGTGGTAGATGGTGGGATACGCTCAGTGTCTGTGCGCTTTGACCCCTCCAGCACGAAGGTCCTGATGAACATGACGGTAGGCTTTCTCTCATACTTGCAGCACATCACAACTTACATAATTTAGATTCCACTAAAAAATTTTAAGTAATTAAGTTTAGGATCAGGCTTAGCTTGTTTTATGTTTGTTTTTAATCCAAATAAGGGCTGAAGTGATTGGTCAGTTGGACAGATGTTTGAAAAAACATTATACAATCAAGTTTTTATCATTTCCTGTTTTTGTTGGTTGTTTTGCTATCAAACATGTTGCATAATTGTTGTCTCTTAATTTTTTTTCTGTATCTTTCAAACTTGTACTACTCTGTTCTCAGAGCACGCTGAACTTCAGCAACCCAAACTTCTTCTCAGTGCTGCTGCAGAGTGTGAGCTGCCAGGTCCTTTACATGAAGACTGTGATCGGAACTCGGCTGCTGGACAACGTCACCACCATCCTGCCGCTCAGTGAGAGTCAGGTAGAGATTCAAATTGTACATGTATGCACATTCAGTACATAAATATACATTAAATTATATACATACGGTATGTATATTTAAATGAATTATGTGTCTTCTTTCTTACATTATAAACATTATCATTGGTTGCTCCGATGATCATGTTAGTTAGCGAGCTTCCTGCTGCAGAGTTCACGTCACAAACAAATGCATCTTTATTGTAAAGCGTGCTGCATGTGTATCTGCTACAGGATGTCGCATCTGTTTGATGTACTGCGAATTTGCTTATTTAATCTGAGATTATCAAATATTCATGCTAAAGATGCTCAGTGTAAACAGTAGAAATAAATGTTTTTTTTCCTGTACCAGCTGATGATTTTACTAGAGAAGACGCCCTGACTCTGCTCTGAACATTTTGGAACTAGATTACAGAGACACCCAGTCCTCTTTTACCTCACGTAGATGATCTTTGGCTATACATATCGGTGTTTTGCTGAGGCCTGTCTCCCCACCACCTTGCAGGAAGCACACGCACACAGACAACAGCACATTTGTCTCAACGTCGATTAAAGAGTTAGTTTCTCAGGCAGACCCTTTTAAACATTGCGTAATTCTGTTCTCTCACTGCTGATGAAACATCAGTATGTTTGCCACTCAGCTAATTCCTCTTCCTTGTTGTTGTTACCTCTCAATCTTCTTAAGGTGAACTACACTGTCAGTGTGGAGATTGGGAGCAGTGCACCCTACGTCTAGTAAGTGTTGATTCTTTGCCTAAACTTCATCCAAACAGTTTGTTACTGTCTTGTGGCAACACAGAATCTTATAAATGTGTTTGTAGAGGGTTTTTTTGGATTCTACAAAGGCTGTTCTGTAATGCAAAGCAAGTATCTTCTGTAGCCTCGTTCCTACCTTCAACCCCACACCTCCAGTTTATAACATAAGCTTTCTTACATCAGTCACTTGTGGTCTCAAAGAACCAAATAGACTTTAGAGGCCCTTCAGAGCCACCGAAGACATAAAACCATTATCACAAGCTGAGTAGTTCTCCTCACAAAGAGTAAATTTGACTATGATGTGTTGAATGCCCCTTTAACTTAAAACCAACACAACTCAAACCAACATTAAGATTTTGTATGTTTTAACAATATAGCCACATGTAAATTCCCTGTTTCTGTGCTACAGTGACTAGTAATTATCTGTAAAGCTGTTTGTATGAAGCTTGCCCCAAAACTCAGTCACGCGATTTAACAATGTAAACCTTTTCTGTTTTGTGCCTTTTTCAGTGCATTCTGCACCATGCCCAGCATCAAGGTCCACAACATTGTTGTATTGATGCAGTAAGTACCTTAGGAAATAACTTGATTGATTTGTTCTTTTTATGTAGTTGCATTTATGGAATATTAGATTTTTTTTACATAAGTAGAAGCACCAATACATCAGTGTAAAAAGACTGCAGTACAATTAAGTCCTGCAGGCAGACTCTGTACGTGTGTGTGTATGTGTGTACAGTATGTTGTGAACATTAGCAAAAAAGCTAATTGCTTAGTTTTTGCCAATAACATCTTGAAAATTGTCAATCTTATAAAGTGTGTTAATATTAACATTCTTTACTGTTTTAAATTTAAAAGTATTCTTTGTGTTCTTCTGTATTATCCTTTACCTACTTTACGTGCATTAACTGGTTCTCTACATTAGTTGCTCATAAAATGTGATCTGATCTTCATCTGAGTCACATGTACAGTCAAGCACAATATGCTTAAGTTAATAACACACAAAGAAGTAAAGCTTTTGTGTCTTTTGTTGAACACACCCATTAAACATTCACAGTGCTGGTGGAAGAAAAGAATGAACTGAACGTCTTTTGGCAAACAAGAATTTCCAGTAGCTGTGGTAGCTGAAATATTGTTTCTTACAGAAGGGCTTCAGCTCAGCCGTATTGTTTGTATGTCTGTTGTGAACTCATTCCCCAGCAGCAGCAAAGCAGCCCAAAATCGCAATGCTCCCTCCATCATACTTCACCTTGGGGATGATTTTTCTTTTTCATGTGCTTACGCAGTTCCCTTTTATAACAGCAAACACAAAAGGTTCAGTTCTTCTTTAGGTTCCCAGTAGGGTTGCGGAGTATGAGGGTCCTCTTGGAAAACTGTCTCCTGTGCAGTGTTTTGCTCAGCTGTTTCCTCTGTGGTGTCTTGGATGAACCATTACAGCAAAGAGGCAGAAACACAGTTCTGCTGCGTGTCATGTGAGGTGCCACTAAGAGTGACCACTTAAACCACTTCCTCCGTGTTACTTCCTGTAGTTCTTATGAAATTCTTACCATTACTTGTGATGTTTAAAGGCCTATAGTTCTAGTTTGTACAGTAGCACCTGTAATCGCTGGGACCATCCTTTCTGCGTGTGCACTTTTTCCCTGTCAGTAGTTAAATACTGTAGCAGAGAGCTGTGGGAAAGCCCATGTTGACATTATTGCGGTGATCACATTTTGCTTTGTGTCTGTAGCAAATCTGCTGTGGCAGTCAGAGGGGTGTGTGTGTGTGTGAAGCAGCTTGACCTTTATTTCTCTCTCTTTTTCTTTTCAGAATGTCAGTGAAAACCTCATACATGGTGCGAACAACCCAGAACAGCCTCGAGGCCTATCGCTACATAGACTGCGGTTCCAATACGACATACCACTAAGACGGTCAAGTATCAGAGGGACCTCTCCTCTACCCAATGATCAGCCAAATCCTCCAGCCCCCGTTTCTGCATTTGTGAGTGCAGCAGTATTAGAAGTCTTGGGTCATATCTCCGGAGGAGGTGGTAGAGGTTAGTGTAAACTCCAGGATGACAGGATGACCTCTGGCTTGCAGACAGAACTTCTAGTAACTAGTGGTGCTTTCTTCTGAGCTTACACAGAAATGGTAAAATTAAGTTCCTGTTAACACTGAATGATGCTTTTTTTCCTGGAATGCACAGCTGTGGCAAAGGAACAGCCACTTCTTCTCATGGTGCATTAGTTTACACTGGGCAGCCTGGAGGCAACAGACAAGTTGTTATTTTTTTGTAGTTGTTGTTAGGCGAGTGACCAGTTTAAAAATGCAGTGTTGTTGCTGATACGATGAGTCACATGTTCCTCTGGTGACAACTAAGAGGCAAATTGAATAAGTCAGCGCCAATGAGCTCCCTGTGGCCCCCATTTGGGGAAACGAATCTGTCAAATGACAGAGAAAGGTCTTTTCTTTACAGAAAATGACTGACATTCCTAGTTAACAATGAAATGGAGTTTTTTTTTTTTTTGCCAAAGCTTTAATTAACAACGCAGAGCTCTGTCTGCTGCTGCTGCTGTTGTAACATCAGGGGAGAAACCTTCTGCATAGCTTGAATAACTTTTGACACTGGAATACTGTCAACTGAATGCTTCTGATGTTTCTGTTTATAAAAAAAAGAAAGAAAAGGAGGTGGCCTGTTGTTTCTATTTTGGATTTAATGTGGGGGAGCATTTAGTGATTGTGTTTTTGCACCTTGAGGCGTATTATTACACACCGTTTGCTGTGTTATTTAACCATTTCTGAAATTGGCATTTACACATTTCGCGTATCACAGATGTTTTTAATGAATGGATTTGGTTCTTTTCTAGGTATTTGTCATCTCAGCAAGTATAAGCACAATCATTTGAGTTTCAATGGACAGCTCACACAAGTGTCATGTAGGGGAATACTGTTCTCAGACTAGATGTAATTTATCATATCGGTCAGGGTCCGTTTTCTGAGACCTAATTACTGATTCTGTAGTAACTCAGAAACTCCATAGTCCTCAGCCATTTACATTACTGGTTAGGCTTGTGAAAGAAAACCACCCATGTACCTCATTCAGTATGAGCTGTTCAGCAACTATATACAGAATATTTTCCACTCCATCAAACAGCATTTACATATCACAGTTACAGTTAGTACCTTTATCTCATCCTCCATCTGTGTGTTTTGCTCAACTCGCCTCTAGTTACTCATATTTCATATTTATTTTCTCTCAGGGTGTGTTGGTTGATAAAGGTTGACTTGAGCATTCTCAAATGATTTCTGCTGCAGTATCTGCTCTGCAGGTCACACAGTCATTGTCCCAGTGCAAACAGAGGGGCAGAAAGCAATTGTCATTAAGTTTAGTTGTTTTTTTTTTGTTTTTTTTAAAGGGACAATTGTTTGTAAATGAATGAATGAAAGCTTTTACTAGTTTTTTATATATATATAGTATATTTTTGTGCTTATTTCTAAAAATATATATTAAAGGGAATTGTGAATTAAAAAAAATAAAATTAATTATGCACACCAACATATGTTGCTTCAGTCATTTTTCAAACAAATACCATTTTAAAATATGAGGATTTGCTACTAGGGATGTATAATAGCCATGTAAAATGAACCTATTTGGGTTTTGGACTATTAATTGGACAAAACAAGACATTTAGACTCTGAGAAATGGGGATATGTAATAGATCAAGTGATTAATCATGATAATTGTTGCAGCTCTGTGAACACGAAACAAAAACGACCACTGACCCAAAAGCACTTTAGGTACCACAACATTTCAGTTTAATTCTGTTCTTTTTTTTTTTTGCATACAAAATTGCATAATATTCTTTTCAAAGAAACAAATGTTTTCTTTTAATGTCTCATACACTGTCCTATAGCTGCATATGAAAATATATTACTACACAATATAGAGATCAACAAGAAAACAGATCACAATATATTATCACTGTAAGACGAGTAGTGTTTTTCTAGGCTTTTACCAAACGAGGAAACACACTAAATAAATGCATAGTAAAAATACAAGAGGCAAGTACAAAAATATAACTAGATAATAAGCTTATTAATACAAGAGTGCTTTGTCTTTGGTTAAGTACGTCTCTCTTTACGTCTGTCTGTTTACAATATGTCTTCTGTTTGACAACATATGTGTGAATAAATTCTGTAAAGGATTTGGTAACAAGGCGTGAAGCAGTGAATGAACACCATGTGTGGTTTAACTTTCTACTTTATACTCCCCCATGTCACATACATTTCTTTAAAAGCGAACGTAACATAATACCACAACCCAACACACTGGCCTTAATACCCTCAACACACCAAGACCCTCAACACACACATGCGCCACCCCCTCGCACACACTTGTTAAAAGTTTAAAAACTTCACATTCGCGTTTACTTTCATTAGAGTGTTACGTCTCCACTCGCTCTTATTACGTGATTACACTCATTGTACAGTATGTGAATGGAAAAAAACTAAACAAAAATAAAACTTGATTGTCAAATGTGTAACACTGGTAAAAGTGCTGTGGTGGTGTTGAAGGCAAGAGTGGCTGTAAAAATGGATTATATACATCTGAATACCTGAACACCTCTAGATATAGAAACTACATTACATCATCAGGACTTTAGTGACTTTGTTTTAACAAAAGAAAAGATTTTGTAACATTACAAAATATAAACATCTGCTGTTTTGTTAAGGCAATTATGTGTAAGTGTTGAACCTTTATAGGGGCTTTGTTGCCCTCAGACAGTGCAAGGTAAGATCCTCTTTGTAACCGCTCCATGCAGTCTGCTCTGCGTCCTCAAAGCTACTTTTAGCACTTATCATTGCTCGTCTCGACACTAGTCTGACCATGATAAAGCTGCATTTAACCACCATTTAACCAGGGGCCTGTATCATGAAGCTTCAGTGCGCATAAAACTGATCTGGCTCAGTGACCTCTTGACTTGCCTTGATACAGGCAAATCATGTGCAACATAATCAGAACCATCAATATTTAAGATACATTTTTGATAGGCATGTAACAATAAGAGCAAAAAGTGATTCCACTCCTGAAAGATAACATATAGTCAGTTGATGATAATTAAATCTGTTTAAAGTGAACTGAGATTGTCTGCAAATTTTTACGCACCTCCTCCTAACACTTTGAAAATCTCTGAACTGAACTTGCTCTGGGACAGTATAGCCATGCGGCATAGTAATAAATGCCTGTTATAAGTGAGCCATCTTCATCATGTCAGAAAATCTTGGTTCTGGCAAAAGATAGCTGGTTAACCCACTAATATTTCTTCATGATACAAGCCCCTGTGGACTGGTGACGTTCCCGCTGAAGCCTCCTCATCCTTGGAAGAGTTGTAACACTATGCGTCTTTTGCATCCACCAATTCTTTACTGAGTTATAAAACTGAAATGTAGTGAAACAGTATATTTTCCCTTTAGGAAAGGGAACGTTTTAGGAGCAGACAAATTGGAAATTAAAAAATTAAAAACCATCAGTGTGGATAATGTACTAAGATTTTCTTTTGCCTCCCACATTAATTTGTCTTACATTATCAACTGATTAGGAAATATGTTAAGGTCATGACCCAAACAGAATACAAGCACTGGCATTAGGACATTACAGTCAGTAAATCCCTCGTCATTACTAATAGTGCGTGCGTCTTGCTTGTATGCTTTATGATCTTGGCTTCCTCTCTTTCTCCATCTACCGGCGCTGTGACAACATAACCTTGTTGATGAAGTTGACGATGGCAGAGGCAGGTTGTTCGGGGTCCAACTCTGCAAACAGGTGGCAAACATTCTCTGCCAAGCTGCCGGGCTTCTTGGCTACGAAACCGAACACCCTGAGAAGAAAAGGGCAGAAAAAGAGGATGTGAGGGAAGAGGAGGAGGCGAGTTAAGCAGAGGTAGTGAAAGAAAGTATTATATAATATAGGGTCAGATAAGACTTGGTTTTATTATGATTAAATTATGTTTGCTGGAATGTTTTTACTTAGGCTCACACGCAATCTGATGCCATGCAAAGGCATTAATATCACTGACTCCTCAGCCACGGGTGAACCTACACACACCCTTTTAAAATCCACACAAACACTCATGCATACACGCACACTTTCTGAGTCACAAAACACAAACAGAGCACTTACTTAACAGTGGTGTTGTCTGAGTTAGTCCACCTAAAGCCAAGAGAGAGAGACACACAGAAACTGGACTCAGACATACACACGCAGGCGGAGCTGCCGAACAAGCTGATGTAGCTGCAGCCTCAGCCACAGCCAGCATGCTTGCAAACAGAAGGACTTGTCTCTCGTGCACACTCACATATTGATGGGAAATAACACGCTCAAAACAGACACAGATCCATGCGAAAGGCCACAAACTTAGTCATTGTGAGTGATTGATTGCAGTTATGTCTCTATGATTTTATGTTCCAACCACAGCTACAACATCCACCTTTTCTTTTACATTTCCTACCTTCTGTCCTTGGGGTCAATGCTGCTGAAGGTTACAGTGTTCACTGGGTAATGTCTCCTGAAGAAAACCCTAGAAGAACAAAGATACATAGTACAGACAAAGCAGGACAAGTAGTGAAACAGCTGAATGTACTGGAAATGTAGTGACAACATTGCATACTGGACCTCTAGTTGCCACTGCAGTGCTACATAATCATTGTTATTCAAGTGATAATCAGTAGGCGTTCAAATGGTTCAAATAGTGTCTAATAAAATTAAACACTACTACAATTTTTTTGATGATGAAATTACTGAGAGGATAGGCAACCTTAGTCATCAAGCAAACAATAATGTAAGATTATGGTAAACGGTAATATAAATAATTCCTTAACTTGATTTTTTAAATATTAAAACTATGGGATTTTTCTTACCTGCGCTGGCTGTCAGTCAGTGTGATCCCCTGTGAAGTCACCTTAAACTGCACAACAGTGGCAGCAGGGCGCGGGTTACGACCCAAAGTGGCATCTGTTGCCTTGGCAATGGCCTGAGGACCAGTCAGAGACTCTGTTTCGACTGAGTTCAGGTAGAGGACGTTACAGGCTGAGAGGTAAGGGACAGAAATAAATAGGTGAGCATAATATACTATGAGATGACAGAGCCAGCAAATCAATTCTCAGCATTTTATGTAAAAGTTCAGGTTTTGTATGCAGGTACCTAGTTGTTGGATGCCTTCAGCTGATATACTTTCAGAAATTATCCCTACAACTAAGGCTGTACAGTGGTCTCTTTAAAGTATGTCCATAACAATGTGACTCAGGTGGAAACTGCATCCCAACAGTGTGTCTGAGGAGAAATAAGGCTGGGTGGAGAACTCACCTGCTCCTTGTTTAAGCAGGTCAGCAGCCGTGCTGATGTTACTCACTGGTTGAACCTCCTGCACCTCTCCTATCAGATCTGACAACATAAACATAAATAAGTTAGAATCAGGTATATCAGATAAAAGTTAGAAATTATAATTCTTCAAAACACATTATAGGGATTTTCACTGGGTTTGAGCATTTTGTAAACTATGATTTGTTAAAATGTGTTTACATGCAGAAAAAAAAAAGAGAAACAACTGGTAGATTATATTTACACAAATATCTAGTTGCTTAGATATTTGAAGAAAAAATGTAAATATATTACCAACTTCCAGCCTCTCCATTGTGAATATTTTCTGGTTATGACTTATGTGATAGTAAGTTGGATAATTTGAGCTTTTGGACAGTAGGTAAAAAAACAATAAATGTGACGACATTGTGATTACCAATTTCACATTTTACCAATTTTCTGACATTTTCTATACACAATGACATGAGAAAAATAATCAGGAGATTACAATGATAATCAATATATTCATTACTTGCAGCATTTACCAAAGAAAAAAATAACTATTGGAGACCAAATCTGGAGATAAGAGAGCAAAAGAATCGTAATTCCCATTGCAGATGATGTGGGAGCACTTTGTACTCAGGTAAAACTGTAATACTAAGTGCAAAAGTTGCAACATAGCATCTGATAATTATATTCATAATTATCAGATTCAATCTCCAATTTTTTTCTTTGGTGAATGCAATGCGCTTCCATATGTTTAAAAGCTAGGGAGTACCAACCTTTTTCTGGGATCTTTAGAGTGCAGGGCAGAGAGATGGGTGTGATGGCATGTTGGTACACTAATGCTGACAGACTCCCTGTGGATAACAGATAACAATGAAAATCCTTCACATTTCCTAAAAGGTAAAAACAAATCTCTCCTAAAGATGCCCCATTAGAGGAAATTTTAAATGTTCATATTTTGCTTGAAACACAGTCAAAACACGTATCCATAAAGCTCGGGAAAGACAACTTACCAAAGTAGGGCTCATTCTGACATCCTTTAATCTTGACTCCTCGAGGGCCTGTTTCTATTAGGAAGTGCCTGACTAGCTGTTCCAGAGGGTCGCTCACTGCAACAGCAGTTAATACCATTAACAGTTTGCAAATATCAACGTTAACATCTGCTTAATAGTAAAGGTCACATGGAGAAGAAGTAGAAGGAACAACATTAGAAATGAGATCTAAATAAATAAACAGTACATTTACCCTTGCTGTTGTGGTTGTTGACATTGGGTGGAGGTGTAGCCACCTTCAAGGCCAGGCCATAGGCTCCCTGGAAAGAGTTACTGTCCCTAATTAGGAAGGTTCCTGGCTCTCGTTCCTTCAGAGCTGCGATTGCTACAGCCAAGCACAACCAAAAGGTTATGAAAATTTAAAAACTAGATATTTTCCTGCTGATGTTAAGAAAAAGAAATAAAGAGTTTTACCCTTCCAGACCTACCTTGCTCTCTAGAGATGGCTGGCTTGTACCAGAACCTTGAACTATCCTGGACAAACTTCACACTGACCCTATTTGCATTCCCAGGTTCCACAGAGGCTACTTCATCATTTTGGCCTGCAGAGGGTGAAATTTCACCGACAGTGGGAGAGAATGTGACATGGTGCTGATGCTGGGTGGGACTGGTGGCCGATGGAGGCACATAGCCAATAGCTGGCCTCAGAGCGACCCCCCCTTCGCTGGGTGATCCTGACTGGGCTGGCAGGTGGCGCTTCTCTGGCAAAGGTGGCTGGGGATGCGGAAGGGGGATGGAGACGGTGGAGTAGCTGGAGCAGGAGGGTGGGTGAAGCTGAGGAGTAAGAGCGGAGTAGCAGTGCTTCTTGTTAGTGTCTGGAGCAGTACTCTGCTCCACGGCAGAGTAGTGGTTATGTGGGTGCTGCTGGATGGGGTTAGGATAGTGGGAGTCAGACCCGGTCAACATCAACCTCCTTCCGAGGGTAGCAAAGCCAGGAACTGGTTCGTCAAAGACAGGGGAGCCCTCCATGCTGCTGGATGCAGGTTGGGGAGATGATGATGAAGCTAAGCTGGGAGATACAGGGGCTTGAGGGTTGCTGGTATTGGTGGGTTTCGGGGCTTCAGGGTGAGCTTCCCTGGTTGGAGAAGATCCATTGACTTGTGCTCGGATTGGTCCTGAAGAAGCAGTGGCTTCGGTCTGAGTATGACTCTGAGGCTGGGACACGGTCTGTGCCACAGTGGAAGGCACAGCAGCAGCTTCTGAAGAATGGGAGGTCTGCAGAGTGAGAGGGCCAGGTTGGGGTTGCATATCTGGCTTAAGTGAAGCATAGCTAGGGGATAAGGGAGCCTGGCAGTGTCCATGGTTTGATGTGGGTGGTGTCACAGAGTCAAAAGAGGAAGCTGACAGCAGATCTGTGCCGCAGTTCTGCTGTTGGGGAGTTGTAGGGGATGGGTATGTTGGGGCAGTGCAGTTTTTGTGGAGTTCTGGTTGTGACTGTGTGGTTGTGTGCAACTGTGTGTCTTTGGCGGTTTGTGGCAGGGATGATGGCTCTGTGCTGCTCTTTTGGCTTTCTGCCGATTCCTGGATGACATTATTAGTATAATAGTGTCCGTCCGGAGGCTGGGAAGCCTCGCAGTCACTGCCGATGATGTCTGTGGTCCGGATCTCATACTCCCTCCCTACTGGACTGGGGCTTTAAGGACAAAAATGAGTATTACTATCACAGAAAACTTTCTACTTTGACATACTGTAAAGTAATTCCTGAATTTTTACAGTCATCAGCCACAACAGCCTTGTCGTTAGCATCTCCACTGACTCAGATGTTTTTAAAACAGCCAACTCTTCAATAATTATGTGGGCTTCAACTGAAATATTTCTGCACACAAAACACTTTTGCCTAGTGCAGGAGTAAAGATGGAGTACCTTTCTTGTGTGCGCAGAGGGCTGCTCGTGTGGACAGGAGTGGGTGGTCCAGACATATCAGATGGCGTGGAGCACGTGCCATGGCCGTCTCTGTGGGCCCTCTTAAAGGATCCATGGGTAATGTGGTCTCTCCACCCCACACTTTCACCAGAACTACGAAGACCATCTGAGATAGGAAGGGAGACAATGGAAAAATGTTTACAAAAACTAACAATCATAATATCAGCTGCTGTTGCAGACTGGCAAGAAGAGTGAATAATGTGTTAAAGGGTTTTGTCTCGTTAAGCACAAATTTTCAGTGTGCTGTTGTTGATTAAATATCATTTATGCACTCCCGATTCCTATTAAAAGGAAACACATTTCTGAGTGTTTGTTTTAACATGACTCACCAGTGTGTGAGTCAGAGCCGTATGACTGGTGTGAGTCTGGATGGTGGTTATGCTCTGCTTGCCCGTTGCTATGGCTGCAGGGCCCTGTCATGGAGGAAGCAGGAGGGAGTGGGGACGTGGACTCAGACTGGTAGCCTGAGGCATAGCCCCTGCTTTCAGACGGTGAGGGCTGGTAGGGCGAGCAGGGGTACACCTGGCGGGGTGTCTGGTAGCCGCTGCTGCTGCTGTATTTCAAATCCAGGTGGGAATGAGAGTGGGACCTTGACGCCTCCGGATAAGCTGGGTGACCTGATGGCAAGGGGTCAAATGCGAAGGCTGGAAGATCATGACCCTGTGGGCCATAGGAGGCCACGGTGGCCCTCCTGTGCCAATATTCAGCCTCTCTGTCCCTCTCCCACTGTAGCTCAGCCTCCCTGTCTCGCTCCCAGTGGAGGGACAGCTCTCTGCCTCGTCTTAGCCCCGGGTCCCTCTCCCAGTGAAGCTCTGACCCTCGGGGTAACTCTACATCCCTGGTTCTCCTAAGGCCCTCCTCCCTCTGCTGAAGCTCCCCCTCTCTGTCCCAGTGGAAGCTGTCACCCCGGTCCAGCCTTAAGCTGTGATATGCCGCTGAGTCTTCTCTCCTGATGCTGCAGTCTCTGCAAGGGCAGCCAGATGCTGGCAGACCATCCATTAGCATTATATCATGGTAGGTAGGGCTGGTGGAGGGTTTAGGATGGTGTGCATGGGGGTGGTGGTGACTGTGAGCTGTAGAAGGGTGATGGTAAGGACTATAGTCGTTTTCACGACAGCAGAGGCGACCCGGAGCAGACAGAGGGTGGTGATGTGGGTGGTTATGAGAGTGAGGGTTAAGGTTTGGTGATGGGTAGGAGCACATATGTCGAGATGAGGGACTCTCCGAGCAGGACCGGTGTAGACAGTGTGGCAGGCCACTCTGGCGGTCCCAGACCAAATCAGGAGGTGGAAGAGACTGATGGGGATGGGGGCTGTAGTGCTGGCACAGATCCATGTGTGATGGAGGAGCAACTGGGTTCGAGCTAACAGGGGTCGCCCCGTGGTGCCCATTGGTTCCGGGAGCCCGATCAAGGCAGTATCCGTTAGGCATGAGGAGGGTACGGTCGCAGCCAGGCTCAGCACAGCGCTGGGATCGGTAACCTTCCCGGCAGGAACATGACCGACTGAGCCTCAGCGTTCCAGATTGCTCTGAGGGCAATGAATCTCCATCATCCAAGATGGCGGTCTCTCGCTCTCCATCTCGGTTTCCTTCTATGCCTCCAAGAAGACGTTCCAGGTCCTCACGTTCCTGCCTGGTTGGAGGTGGTGGACGAAGGGGCTCCTCCTTGCAGTCGTGATGGATAGACGATTGCATCAAATGGACAGAATGGCCTAGGGCAGGGTCAGAACCTTGAGCGATGAGATGATCAGCTCTATCTTCTGCAAGGACTGGCCCTGGGCTGCTGCCATTGGTCGAGGTGAGAGAACCAGAGCCAGGCCCTCTACGCTTCTTTATCTGAGCATAGAGACTGCCATCTAGAGGACCTCGGGTGTGGGCAATATCTAAGACAAAAGACAGAGACAAGATCAAAGTGACAGCCTTCATTAGCTATGCATAAATAAAATTTTGAGCCTGTCTGAACTTTACTCAGCAGGTATTGTTTATCCTGTCATTTCTAGACATCTAGGTTGTCTTTTTGGAAATGAAAAAAGACTGGCAAAGTGTAGGGTTAAGATTAGAGGTGGCAGTTTCAGTAAAAAGTGCCAGTTGTTTAAAAATTTCTACCATTTATAATCACTTAAAATCAAGTTGAATTGTGATGTTTAAAAAAAAAAAAAGTTGATGTGTTACCCTCCAGACTGTCCTGGTATCGTTGGTTGAAGTTCTCATAGGAATCCCAGCGAACCACTGGGTCAGCAGTGTTGTAGTCAACTGTGACAGCTGGATCGTTCTTCTGGTACTCACGACCTGAAGAAAGACGCATTGCATGTCTCTAGTTCAGCACTTCCATGAACTTATGTTTTATCCCTTTAACAATCCCTTGATCGACATTTTGGAAGTAGAGCAGAAGTATTTTAAGTAGTGTGAACCAACCCTTGATCTTCTCTGGTCCAGAGGAGAAGACAAACTCCACTGTGGCGTCGGATGGAAAACGCTCATCTGGGGAAAAGGAAAGAAAAAAAAGCTCAATAAAAATAGACCAAAGAATATATTGAAATTTTCAAAGATCACAATATCTAGTCCATAAATAGTTATTTTTCCTCACATAGAAATATACTTATTGAAGTTTATGATTGTAAAATAATGTCATCTCCACATGAGACCCAGATTTCTAAAAACATACCAATGCTTCAGTGATGTGGGGGAACCACAAGAAAGGAATCAAACTGTGTTTCTGCTCCAGTATATGAAATATATTAATGCCATTCCACAATGCTGTGTTTATGTACATGTGTAATGCTTCAGTTAGTGTAATGGACTGACAACCACATACATGGCCTTCTTTGTTTTGCAGAAATGCTTCTCAGCTACTTCTACTGTCATTTCAGAGAAAGTGAAATGGGAGGAAATTACAGTAAGTAATAAGCATATTCATTATGGACTAAAGGAATACAGCAGTGCTCACTGGGCCTCCATTACAAAGAGACATTCGCTCTGGCATACAGTGCAAATAATTTTCATTATACTCACCTCCGGAGAGCTGTTATTACATCCAAGATGGGGATTGTGATACTACTATTTAGGGATTTATTCAACCACTGTAGGATGAAGCCAAACCACTGTGAATACACACTGGCGATACAAATTTAACGAGCTGCTATTATGTCATTTGTATGTGGTGATTAGTGATTATCAAACCACAGTTAACAAATTCTGCCTCAATGACAATTAAGACACAAAATCAAGCCAAATCCACTCTGGCTGGAAAACAAGGCTACAATATGTTTTGAAGTTTTACCACATTGATATAGCTGACATGTCTAGCAAATATGGGACAATATTATATTTATTTATTCTTTAAAGCAAGACCATTATTCATTCTCCTTTTAACATGATTTTTGTTCATAATGAACTAATTCTTGAGGAAAAAAATATTTTTTGCTAACCATTTTCTAACTTGCTGTATGGTTTATTATTCGACACAGGATACCTGCTAGACTTCCCATAAGAGGATTTATGAAAAATACTGTAGTAGCAATGCATAAGTGCAACATTTTAAAAAGTGTGTGGTTTGTCTGTTACATTCTTTTCTAGCAAACTGCATTGGATTCTGTTCCATTCTTAATCTGTGATCAGCTGTTTTCCTTTCTGCCACCTAAATAAACTCACCAGTGCAAGCTTCATCCAGCTCCCCTTTGCCAAACCAGAGCTGGGATCCGTGGATGGTGCATGTGTGGAACTGCAGCCTGAACACAGTCTCTCTGTCAGCACTGTGTGCTCGTCTGTGGTAGCATTTGACCTGCAGAGGGCGGCAGAGAGGAGAGAAGAGCCACAGGTCAAAATGCATGCGGCATAATGAGAGGTTGGACAGTAAATTTTAAGGCTTTGTGTTTCAAAATGAGTGACAACTACACTTTAAAATGACCGACTGCCCAAAACAGACAAATTGTGATTCCTTGTTAACAAAGTGACAAAACAGTTTCCACATGAGATGCGACAAAGATTTGTGGAATATTTGGATTTACTTTGTCAATTATTCCTTCATTCAAAATAAATTACATGTTTTAAGACATAATTATGACCCCACCCATACCAGGGGTCTTCTGTTTGTCATTTCCTTCCTATATGACTCACCATGATGTCACCCTTCAGCAGCAGTGCTGGTTCAATGGTCACACACAGACGCCTGCCTCCACTGCCTTGAAGGTCACTGCAGACAACACAGTGAAAACAAACAAGCTAGATAACTAAAAAAAACGTCAAACACAAGAAGATACAGCTTGTGACCAAACATGGACAAACCGCCACACTGTGAAAGACTGAATCAGACACACTGTGTGACTTTTGTAATATCTTTAATTTACTGAATTTAGCAACATTTTGATCATATTGTCACTTGACAATGGCTTTATTAACATTTAATACCACAGAAAGGGTTTTGAGATATACAAAGCTGCAAGATAGGAATTAAATGATAATCTGAAGAAGAAAGATGCCCTCTGGGTCATTTTTTCCTCTACTGTGTCTAATTATTCTATGACGCGGCTGAAACCTCAGCTCATGAAAGAAACCACCACTGTACACACAAATATTCCCCATCTTATCTGTGCTATCAGTTTGCCATATGACACAGCAAAAGAGACTCACTATATGCCTGAAGTGTAGACAAGCTGCATGGCCTGGTAGATCTTCAAGAAGGGGTAGTAACCTGAAGAGAGACACAAGGGAGAAATGTAGACATAGCGAGCATTATCATCGTAAAGACAGAGGAATGTGCTGACTGCCACCCCTCCCTCTGGACTTGATCATCTGATTAAAGATAAACAGACAAATGTGTGTGTGGGAGGAGGAGGGTGACTGTCTATGAGAGCTGCAGTCAGCAGTGTTGCTGTGATTTCAGGACAGAAGCTCGTTGGTCCCTCCCACTAACTGTCAGACAAACAAAGGTGACTTTAGTCCACAGACGTTGTGATTATGAAAAGTAAAGTGTTTAGAAAGCGTTTTGTGTGACATAAATACCCAATTTTTAAATAGAATTTGAATCTCGGGAGTGATGTGACTAATTGGTTCTGCTATTTGTGTCTAAAAAGACTAACACACATACAGTACCTCCTTCACCCTCAAAGTTCGGGAGTGATGGGATGAGAACTTGATGAAGGAAGAGAGGGCTGCTGTTCATCTTGATCGCCCCAGACAGAAGGCCCCCGAAGTAATAGATATACCTGAGAGAAAGGGTAAGAGAGATGCTTATGATATTATGTTAAGTTGACGTAGTGTTTTTGTGAAATGTCTTTCATTTGTTGTTGTGTTGTGTTGCTTGTGATTGTCTATCGTGTAGAATCCAGTAGTTTTATGCATGAAGAACTTAAGGCTGAGGTTTTCTATTTTTTTCCTCTTAAATAGGATGCAAGACAGTTGCATTTAATAACTTCTTCTGTAATGTGGGTTACCCTCGACCACCCCCCACCCTGCAACCCTCTCCCAACTTCCCCTCAGATCATGCCGTCGCCTCTACCTGTTTTGGGATGGCTGGAGGGAAGAGGACACCTTATCTTCACAGAACTTCCTCATGGCGAGAGTACTGAGAGCCTGGTCCGCCCTGTACATAAATGTTCACGCACACACACACACACACACACACACAATTTCCATCATGGGATTTGCACCAGACCCTCTAGATGCCAGAAAGCACATGGAGAGGATACAGCTGGCATTGGCCACAGGATAAACCAGTTTCCACTGTTCCTGTGCAAAATCCACAGGGCATAATTTCACTACTTATCATCAAGGTCTGAATAGAAATCATTGTGCTGCATATACTTGAAAAAGAGCACATCAGCCATTAGATGTTGTAAAATATATTTGGCATGCATGTTCAAGTAGTCACATATAAATCCAGTATGTTTTCGTACGTCACTTTAATAATCTTGTATGTGTTCCATGTGTGGATATTCTGATGAACAAGAAAATATCAGAGTGTGGCCTTGGATACCACACAAACACGGACACACTCACCCTGCAGAGATCTTGCTGTAGTGCATGTAGGCAGCAATAATCACACCAGTTTTACCTTTGTTGCCCTGTAGGAGAGAGAGGGGACAACAGAGACTAAAATCACGATATGCTGATTTCATCCTCAGGCACTTGTGGTTTACACTAAGGCAGCTGATTTCCACAGCTTTTAAGAGCTGACAGTTTAACTGCAGGTTTGAGGGTGAGAGACACACAGTTACACAGAGAGAAGTCAAGAGAGACGAGACCCAAGGCAGGGTCACAGGATAAGCAGTTTGAGTTCAAATTAAAAAGCTCCCTGTGGTGTTTTTTTCCACACTGGGTGCTCCATACTTCCTGACACATTCCAAAGACATTCCAGTCTCAAATTCCTAACATGACCCCTCCAGATATCAGAAAGAAGGCTGCATATACACTCTGAGCACAAATTTAAACTTCTATAGCTCTGTGTTTCTCTTGAAGAAATATCACCGATAAAAATTTCTTTATTCCCGTCCCTGGTGTGATCTGCAGCTGGGAAAAACTTGCCTGTAGCTTGAATGTTCTGGAAAGTCAGCAGACCACAGAAGTTGTCTGGTTTTAGTATTTAAATCCCCCTGACCTGAACCAATAAATAAAGCATCCAGACAAGCCGCGGGAGCTCTGACACCTTCAGTGTTGGTGGTCACTGTTCGCTAGTGGTGGAAAAGTTCAAATTGCCACTTTTTCCCTGAAAGCATAACATTAATGAATCACTTAATGAAACATGGCAGCGTGGAAGTGATACGTTGTGTTGATACAGTTTGATTTAAATTGTATGGTTAATTTTCGGGTAAGGGTGGGAACAACTTATTGAATTCTGTAAAGCACTCTGTCATTTTGGTTTTTCTCAAGTTGTGTTTTAACTGTAATATCTAACTTAATTGAATGCGTTTGACCTCAGAAATAGTGAAGGGAGAGATTTAGTCTGATTAAAGAGTATATGTCGAAATGAATCAAACAGCATGTAACACCATCATCATTTGGCTGTGTTACAATACAACTAAGTACATTTATTGTACCTAGGTACACTTAAAGATAATTTTGATGTACTTCACGAGTATTGTTATGTTATGCTACTTTAAAATCCTACCCCCCCCCCAGAAATGTACTTTTTATACTTGGTTTTTTTGTACTTCTCTACATTCATTGGACAGTTATTAATTTATTTATCAATGCTCAATGTCCTCTAAAATTTCATTCATTTGAAATCTGCATCAGGGAAACTCAGCAAACTAGCACTACATCTAGTAATTCAATATAAATATACTACGTTCTGATTTGCCCATTTTAGAGATTTGGATGTCTGGAAAAAACCCGGTGCTTCCCTGAACTGACCTTACAGTGCAGGACCACCACATGCTGGGGGTCAGAGGTCAGCCACATCTCCATGGCTTTACATATGGCACAGATCTTATCCAGCAGTGGTGCGTGGAGGTCAGGCCAACCAAAGTCGTGAACCTGTTGGTGAGGCTGTTATTTGAGGAAAATTAAAAATAAATTATGAAATGCTGTGAATTGCATGCTCATCATCAAGTTACCAGAAATTAAAAAAAAAGGAAAAGTCCTACCTTTGGATTCAGTCGGGTGATATCATGGCGCCTCTCAGAAAGATTCAGGAGCTGAAACAAAAGATGTTTATCACTGTAACCAAATGTCATTGTAACATGGGTGTGACAGAAGAAAAAACAGAATGGTAATTTGTGGGTTGCTAAGTGTATTTTGTGGCTTCCTGTGGCTATTCAGTATGTCAAAACATATTGTCTCTTTTGTCTATTGTGTAACAAGCATCTGTGGCTAAACTGGACTACTCTAAGGAGAGAGGTAAAACCACTGCTACAACAAATACCACAGAGAAAATACACGACAGCTTGTGACAGCTACTGTAATTACTCTACTGGCAGAATGATGCTTCTCTGTTCCCTCACCAGAAATTTGTCCTGGTGTTTGGACTTGAGCATGGCAGCCACCTCCTTCAGATTGATCCGGTATCGCTGCTCCTCCAGTTTTGGGGGGAAGAAGACGGAAATGATCCGCTCAGTGATGTAGGTCAGGTCGAAGTCGTAGTGGCGCTCCATCACTCTTTCCATCACGCGGTCCACGCTGAAGCTCCTGGAGAACCAGCAAAGGAGAAATGCAAGAACAGGGGAAAGAAAATGAGAAGAGAGAGAGCATGTGAGTGTTGTTTCGGGTTGTTCGTGGAAGTTCAACATGAATGTGCTCCATACACTCCAATGAATCTCATGACTGAATGGATGGAGAACTGCATACTTGGTGTGACATGTAGGTCAGACCAAAGGCCAACAGTGTTTCTAGAAACAAAGATTCTAACACGTATCGGTGTAAACGAATTGACTGAGATGGCTTTTACCTTGGAAGGGTGTTTCTCTGTTTGGTACAGGTCAGAGACTTGGTGGACCCCTGCAGAAGAAACCATAATAAATGTTTGTTGTTCCTAAATGTATCACATTAGATAGATTTACCTCCACATCTCTAGCACCACTTTGTCAAACTCTAATCCACAGATTAGTCTTTTTCCTGAGAACATGCATCTCCAGAACCCTTTTGATTTATGAGCCTTTGATTTTCTTGTCTGTGCCATCACAGTATGTCATATTCTAGCTGGTGGATTCTTGCTAAATTAGCTACTGAAGTTCCCAAGAGGACATCTGTTTGATTTAAAGGACTTCATCACATGTAATGTGGGATTCATTTATACTTATTATTTATGCTGCTTATTTTCACAGAGACTTGTGTCTGGCATTGCTTTCACTTTGACTTGTGTAATTTATGCTCCAGTAAATCAAATTCAATGAAGCCACAAACAGTTTTTTCTTGACAGGTTTGAACATTTCCAAGACAGACAGCATGACGCTCGGGACAGAGGAAAAGGAAAGATTATGATGGTGAGGGGACACTACAAGGAGAGAGGATGGAAGTTAAACTTTGCTCACCAGGTGTTGGACGTGTCGGGAAGGAGCGTTCCCTCTACGCTGCTGCGAAGAAGGAGCAGTGACAGAAAAAGAAGAAGAGAGAAGACAGAATAATGTGAAGACAAGGTAGGTAAGAGGAAGAGGAACAAAGGGATGATGTTGGAAGGACGTGAGACAGGGGAAGCAGGGGAGCAAGAGAGAGAAGAGGATATAGAGGAAAGAAAGAAGAGTTAACTAAACAAACAGACTCTGTAATGGATAAACATCACTACTTCCTAGAGCAACAACAACTATTTTTTCTTCTGGACTGGAATACCACAATACTCCAGGAATGAATTGAGCCCAAAAGGGACTGAGGGCTTGGCTTCCTAAAAGATATTCAACAAAAGGAAACCATATGGTGGTTTTGGGAAGACATAACTCCTAACTGTGGATAGACAAAGTGGGAAAACTATTTTTTTGTACAACACAACAGACTTGAGCAAAAGAAATGGATAAATAAAGGAGACTTACCATATCATTGGAGGGAGCTGGGATGCACGCAGAAGTCACCTAGAACAGACAAAAACAGCCACATCTGAATAAAAGACTGACTGACACATGCACACAAAGAAGACATCATTTTGAGAGCAAAGCTGCCTCAGATAATAAAATTAAAATAGAAAAATCTACAAATATAGCACCAATGTCTGAGAAACTGTTAAACCTGGAGTTTAACAGTAATGATCATGTTGAAAGTTTAGGAAAATCCAATTATTTCTAAATATATTAGAAAAAGTTGTTACCTTCTTTAAATAGAGTGAAAATGAGAGATGAAAAGGTTGATATTCTCATCTGGCGGATAAATATGAAGCTGGGACCAGACACAGTTCAGTTAATATTGTTTTCTTCGCTGATTAAATATGGAAAGGTAAACTTCCTCACAGTAAAATAGCTTGTCACTGAGAGTTTTAGCAAAACAGATATAGTATAATGTGTTTATTAGTTTAGAGGATTTGTTAGTTTTTTTTTTTTTTTTACTTTTGGACCACATGCTAACAGTTTCAGCTTCCAGTCTTTACGGTAAGCTAAGCTAACAGTATTTTGGCTGACTAGCTCTAGCTTTGTTGACGTTGACTTTATGTTATTTAATTACATGTAAATTTTCAATGCAATCTTATCACATTAACTCAATGTAAGGGGTTCACATTTAATGTAATCTATTCAAATAAATAGTACTTGATTTGTTTACATTCTACAAAACCTAAACATATTTAGGTTTATTAAAATGAATGAATAAACATTAGGTAT
Organism: Sandelia bainsii; assembly: GCA_032362345.1. Taxonomy (NCBI): domain Eukaryota; kingdom Metazoa; phylum Chordata; class Actinopteri; order Anabantiformes; family Anabantidae; genus Sandelia; species Sandelia bainsii. The sequence continues at coordinate 4,500,479 of JAUMHL010000028.1, forward strand.
TGTATATTTCAGTTAAATTTCACTCAAAAATATTGTTTAATGTTTATTAGGGCCCAGGTACATTCTCTGAGTGCAGAAATAAGTGGTATCGACCTACACGTTTAACACTCAGCAAGAAACCAAACATGTTGGTATTCTGAAATATCCACAAACTAACCGAAAGTCCAGAAAAAATAATTGTACTCTCATACCTGACAACCAGTTAAATACTATAGTCATATACATTTAGCCTTCAAATAATGCAGGAGACCAAACCTTATAAGTAGACTAGAATATTTCAACCATCAACAAACAATAATCAGTATTTGCCTCTGTACTCTTGTGCTACTCTTGTGCAGGAATATAAATTGCCAAGAAAATAATGACATTTTAACCTTGTGTCTCAATTTGTCAACTACTGCCGGGAATGCTGCCCATCTAACATTAAGCATTTCACCACTATCAGACAGCTCAGCAATGCAACTTGTTGAGGCCAGACGGGGGGAGGAATACACAGACAGCAACATTTCTAAGAGCTACATCGTGATGGATATTTCAAAACAGAACACAAACAGTGTCTGTAAATGCAGTGCCAGGTAAACAGAAGTACAGCTGATGTGTCAGAGAAAGTACGTGCAAATATGAAGTCAAATACACAGCTACACAACTGGGGGAGCACTGAGACAGAAACATACACACACAGTTTGACACATCCTATTCCCATGTCTGTTATGGGCCTACAGGCCAATGAACTGTGACCAAAGGAAGCAAGAGCTGAACAGCAGCTCTAATGAAGGGGGGTGAGGTCCACAGTCATGCTTACGTAATACATGGAACACATGCACGACAATGTCCTTGCTACATAGCCCTTTTTGGGCTGTTTATTTGGATACAGGAAAAGGGCAAGGGCTTGTGTATATCTCATTGTGCACAAAAGGGAAGTCACACAGACCCTGAACCTGGGGGTGTGTCACCACATTGTGTGTGTGTAGTACACTTTGTGTTACGCTTTCTGTCTTCCCTTCTTTCTTAAGAATCAACCTCGAACTCAGAATCAAGCTCTCTTACAGTTCCTTGTACATGAATACAGACATCAACAGGAAGGCAGAGGAATAGATAACGGGCTAAATTGAGACTTGCCGTGTTTGACAGAAGTCACAGGAAACAGGTTCAGGTTGAATGTCGGCTATCAAATGGCCAAATGGACAATGTTCCTGTATGACTCACTCTCAGATGTCATGCTTATTTCTCTATAGGGAAACAAACCTATAATCCTACCCTATGTTATGGTTCCAACCCAATTAATCAGTAGTAGAGTTTACTTTACAGTCACATATGAAACTTATCTGTTGTGATAATAATGTGGCTTTCAGTTAGGCTTGTGATCTTAGCTGCATGGCTGGTTCTGATTTTGGGGTCAAAATAGAACTTTTAGAGAAATTTCACATCCTGTATCATTCCGTTGAACAATTCTAAATTTCCCACTACAACGGCAAGCAAATACTTCTTTCCTGTCACAGTCAAACACATTATTCCCTGTTTTTATTCTCTGACTCATCCATCTTCTTTTTGGAAGAGCCAGCATAACTGCCAGTCTCTCTATTTTCATTTAATTTTAATTTTTCAGGCATTTAGCTTTGTCAGTGAGCGGACAGTTTTTGAATATCTTAGTGCTCCAGGGGCTGAGCATCTGAATATGAATCTACAAATGGGGCAAATGAAAGGAAAAAAAAAAAACTGGATGCCTTAGTGAGGCTCAAGAACAGCTTTTATGTGGGCATAGACTACAAGTTTCTGAAGCTCTAATGACATGAAAAACTCCAGACATTCCCTCATTTGGTGGTTTTGAGAACTGTCTAATACTCTGTTCAAAATCTCCCAAAGTTGGTAATCTGTTTTGATATATAATGGCTTTGAAGATCATACCATATGACTGATTTTCATCTAACTACTAATTGAGCCCTCGTGCCCTATGGGGGGCAGAGTCTAACAAAAGGAGCTATGAAGCTGTGTTACGGCAAATGTAGGTTCCAATGTTTTTTGGAGCTTGACCCATACTAGAAAATAAAAGTCAGCATTTTACAGCTACTGCTGCACAGATTTTTGAGCATTTGTCAGTCTTTTGGAAGCCACAAACCTTATGGAAGTGCAATACTAAATTACTGTAGGTAAATTTACTTTAACATACAATGCTGTGATGATGTGCTGAGCAGAGTTCCTGGAGAATCTGGGACCCAGGAAAGACCCAATATAAATAGGCCTGGGAAAACTAAGGAGTTTGGCAAGCACTATTTATTATTGGGTCAGTAAATACCTCATTCTTGCTTTGTGGAGGCAATGTCTTCCACATAGGCTATGTTCAATTACATACATGCCACAAAATCATGATGAAATATAGTGGTACTGCTGGAAAAGGCAGCAGTTCAACCAGCTTCTAGCAAGAAAAATCAAAACCGTATGGAAGCATCCACTGGTTCCAGTTTCTCTTCACTCAGACAATCCTGGAGAGTGGCCACAGAATCCACACTGTTTCAAATTTCCAGTTGTTATGACTACAGTAACCTAATTTTGACAGTGTTACCTTTACTGCTTTTATCAGGCTTTACCTGGGTTGATGCTTTCACACTGGTCACTGACCTATTGTTTTTTCATCTTTAATCTTTCCCTTGTTCGTCTATTTACTCCTCTACATCGCTCTCTCCCTGCACCCAGTGAAAGGGCCTGCTGAGGGCAGCTCCTAAGCCAGAACAAACACATAGCACCAGATTCCATCTCCCCAGGCCAATTCTTACGTACAAACTTCCTGCTAATAGACCTCCACCCATCTCTGTCCTCTTTTTTTTTTTTTTTTTATCCCTCTTGACTCCTTTTTCTTCCATCTTCTCTTCTCTCTATCTGAAAGTTAGTTTCTCCCTTCTTTCTCCTTCTTGCACTCAGCTTTTTGTCCTTATTCACTCCCCTCTTTGCTATGCCAATTATGTCTTATTCTATGTCTTTGTTCTTGTTCTAGTCTTTCACTCCAGTTTCTCCTAATTACCCTGTTTCTTTCTATGTTTATCCACTTCCCCCCTCTTCTTCTCTCAATCCCTTCATTTCCTTCCCTTTTCTTTCCTTCCTTTTCTTCTCTAATCTGTTTCCAACAAAAACCTTCCTGTTTGTCTCCCCCTCACCTCTCCAAGTTCCCACCTATAGTTTTATTTTGCATCCTTTTGAACCTCTAATGTTGGTCTTACATTTTTGTGTTCCTGGTCTTGAAGGTCACAGGATTGATCCTCTGTATCCTTGAAAATGGCTCCACAAATAGCTAGCTTGTCCTAACTTGCTCCAGATATGAATGCTGGCTGCATGTCAAAACTGATCTAAATTAAAAACCAAAATTTACACAAAAAGTAGCATCATTTCAAAGTAGCCAATAAGATCAAAATGACACAGATCACACACCCAGATTGCTGCTGCTTTGGTAAAATTCTTCTTCTATCTACATCACTCCTCTACACTTTTATTCCCCCAGCCCCTCCTTCCTTCCACTGCCTCCTCTCAGGTGGGTCCAGCTGGTGAAGCTCAGAAAGCCCTGACCCCCATAACCCTCACCCCCATCTCTCCACTCCAACCCTCCTCCACTCTTTTCCCTACCCTATTCTCTCCATCTCAGCATCGTTGCCAGCCTTCTGTCCTCTTCATCTTAGTCTGTTTTGTTTTGTTGGCTCCTCCATCTCACTGCACGCTCTTTGATCCACCAAAGCCAGAAGAAGCATAGCTAATGGATAATGCACAGCTCTCTCATCTCAACGCATGGTTTCAGAGCTGTCGGCTCTGAGAGGGATAACTAGGGGGTGAGGTAGCAGCCTTGGTATGTTACTAGTGTGGGAAATGGGAATATGAGGGCAGTGTTTTAGTTGCAGGTTCATGACAGCTGCTACCCAGACTGGCACAACCGAGGACAGCCACCAAGGATATTTGATCTGTAATGAATTAAAAATTCATACTGTACAATAGCAACACATCCTGTTTTGTACTCCAGCATAGGGTCCTCATACTGTTTGTATGACCCATTGCTCACCCCATTTATGCCTGCTTCATCATATGTTGTCATTTGCCAAATTTATACACAGTACTAAAGGCTGCTGATCTCTACACTCTGATACCACTATTTTGGTGTACAGGATCATTGTCAGTATGGTTACAATAACAAACATGCAAATTAATACACAGTTGTGGTCACACTAAAAAGAAACAACGAGTATCTGTTTGAAACAGGAACCAAACTTTGGTCTCCTATCAAACTGCTGTGTTTTGTCAACCCGTGCAATAACCTCAGCCTCTACATAGGGTATTATTTCACCTTTCTAAACACAGTGAAGTGATCTGTGAAACCAAAACAATTGAACATACTGAACAGGTAAAGAAATATCTTTATGTTTTTTTTCACTAAGGTTTGTTTAGAGAACACTATGTGACCAAATCACAGTGTAATATGCAGTGTGCCAAGGTCATCAATAGAGCTAACACATTACATGTCCTGCTGCCACAGTTTGCTATCACACTAAACCACATGGGAGGCAATGTGACAATTTGGATTCAGGTTATTGCTGATATAATAATACACAACAGCGGAGGCAGCCGAGGCACTGGAAATTAGGGAGATTTTTATTCCACACAAGCCAGTTCCTTTCTTCCCAAGAACTGAAGGGAGCAGTGAGTCACTTTACCTGTGTAATGAAGACATTGTGCTATGGGCAAGATAAACAATAACATGTTTTTGTTTCACAACTAAATTAGTCCTGCATCATAGAGAGCAAGTACTAAGAAGTGGCTACATCTTTGAGCAAAGCAAACTAGTCCAGATCCTGATCAAGCCATGAACACAGCACAGCACACATGCAGCATTCCCTTTGATGGTTAGCCTTCAGCTTAATAGTACCCCCATTCCTTAAGCTCCCCCTGGGAGAGCCAATCAGGGAGCATTGATGAAAGCTTGAATGAAACAGCAGTGAAAGTCGATGCTGGCTGTGACATTGTGTACTTTCATCGTCATCATCACGAGCAAGTGAAGAATGCAGGGGGCCTTGTACTGAACAGAGCACAGTGACGTTTTGGAGTAATAATACCTCAGAAGGTGAAATTTTTCATGTTTTTGAGAATAATCGTGATGCCACAGCATCAATGAAGCACCTACACCTACACAACGGACACAAAATAGTGAGATTACAAAAATGGACAATACAAGTTCACCAACTACTGCTGTGCTAATTGGATCAGTCAGACATGTAAATAAATAAAAGTTACGTTCACCTCTCTCAAGTAGGCTCTCTGGTTAATGTACCAGAGAGGCTAAATACACATTCCATTTACCATGACAGTCTTACTACGTTCAAGGTAATATTGCTCATTCTTGTCACGAGTTTGAGCAACATGGTATACAACTGTTTCCAGAAAAAAGAAAATCAGGAGAAGACGTGACATGAATAATTTTGGGAAGTGAGAACGGCGATCACATTATTTTTGCCTTTTGACTAAATTAACCCCTGCTTTGAAGGATTAATAGGAAAATGATTTGGTTCTCACAAGATGACACAAAACCCACTAACTAACATAAAATGCTCACTGACTGCAGTTGTACTGGATTGTCAGCCAAAGAGCAAACATTAGGAAAGTTGTTTACATGCAGGCTTGGGAAGGATTTCTCTAATAGCCAACACTATATAGTTTATCATGCTCTTGCAATTAAGTATATCTGTTCATAAGTCCTGGCTTCAGAGGCCTAGCTCTGAGCATCTCAGTTTACAGTTTCAACAACATGGCACTTTTTTTTAAATGACTTTGACAGAAATGTAATTTTAAAAACTAAAAATTCTTTCAGTCCAAACTGCAGATGTCTCTTATGCGCAAACCTGCAGGACTCATTTTATGGCAGTTTTGAGAGTTACCTAGCTTAGCCGTATAACTATCCTTCAAATGCACCCCACATGTCTAATGCCTCTTAATCATGACAAGGTGGGCATCATGAGAAAACCAGAAAGCACTCAGCCTCACTCAAGGGGGCTTCAAGGCTACAGCTAAGCAAAAACAACACCTACGGTTGAAATATGTCTATCATAGACATAAAAGCTGCAATCACACTTTAGTGCCTTTCTGTATATGTGGTTATAGCTAACAAAATCTCTAATTTTTCTCACTTCATGTTTCCCCTTTCTCAGTCTTCATCTCTTATTCCCACACTTTCTTTTGACCCCGAAAGAAAAGATAAGGGTCTCTCTGTCTAGCTGTTTAGTTTTTGCTCCAAGCAGCTGAGAGGGAAGCCGAAGATATCACCGGTCACTTGGGTCCCTGTGGTGAGGCTTTAATGACCGAGTGGGATGCCAATTCCCTGTTATGGAGCTTACCAAATACACAATATATTAATAAAGTTATGCAGATGGAAAAACACTAACAGGAATGTACACATGCAAAAGAGGTTTTTCTGGTACATGAAGAGGGCTCATTCTCATCCATCTGTCTTTACCCTCCTCCTAAGTCAAACACGGGTTGAAAGATTGAAGCTAGATAAAAAATAAATGTGGGTAAATAAACAAAGCAGGAAGACGTGGGTCTGGATGAGACTGGGAGAGATCAACAATGGAAAAATCTCTTGTGGACCAACCAACACGGGGGATTATTACAGATTTCTAGTTGTTCCCTCCACGTCTGCAGTGTGTAGCTGAACTGCATCTGTAATTCATCCTGTTGATAAGTTTGAACAGGCACAAATCCCAAAAGCACAATGTTCCCTTCTCTTTCTATATCTGCAACACCCTTCAGCCTAAACAGTGTTTACCATATGTACAAAAATGCATTCCCATACTTCAGACAGCCATTGTGCACTGTCAACAGCTGCTTCAGGGCCCATCTTCCTCTGAGGTACACCACAACTCACAAACAAGAAGTGGTCACAGTCTTTATTGTGTTTGTTTATTTTTATTTAGACAGATAGGACACAAGAAACAAAGACAACAAATTTACAAAGGCAAACTAATGGAGAGTTTTGATTTGTCAGGCTTGGTAATTTCATCAATACCTCCTTTCAGGATTTTTACACACTTCTTTCTTGACATGTAGTTTTAACTTGACAGTTCGGTTTTTTGGTTTTATCACTAAAATCTATGACTCATGGTCTCCACCAGTGAGGGTGTCAGTATTATTTGAGATTCCTGGTAGCAGAGATTTCCAAATGGTCTCTTCCTGTTGGAACAATTAGTTCGGCTTATGGCGTTGCTGGTACACACACACACACACACACACACACACAGTACACTGGGAGAATCCCAACTTGGCTAAGTCAACTGTCATGCTTATGGTTTTAACTCTCATCAACATCGTTCACTCACATTCATTCCCTTGCTCAACTTGTGCTTGCCGTGCAAACCCACACACACACAAGCCCACGCACAGCTTGAACTTAAAACATGCCAGCCTATCTCAGCAATTACCAGAGCTGTCTGTGATAAAGTGGTGACTTCTTAGTGAGGCTAGACAGTCACAGTCCCCATAATATTAAAACGATACAGTTGGATCCCGTTATCCTCAGTGACTCACACGGCTACATGTGTTTGGTAAAGTGCTGGGCCTGCAGGAGGGAAGAAGTCAAAACCAGATGCTGGGGCTCAACATCGCAAACTTCACCCACAGATTACTCACTGAGATTTCCCAAACTACATTTCTGTGATGCTTTCTGCCACCTACTAACATGATTAATAAGGCTTACGGTAAACTCTTTAAATGTTATTTGTTATCTAAACAGTTTTTTTGCCTTGTCTCAAACAAACCCAAGGCTGACATGCTTTAAGAGCAATGAGTGACATATTCCTATAGTAACATCAATGCAACAACTAGGAAGATGTTTCCATTTGACAGGAAGTCCGTAGTGTACGGAGGATGTTGGGGTCAGCTGAGATGCCCAGCAGCATGTTGGGAAAACATGGGCTGTTGAGCACTTCTTCTTCCATTACTTCCATCATTCCACATCCTCCCCTCACCTCCTTCCTATGCTAAGTATCTGCTGTATGTTTTGCATGCAAGTATAAGTTCAGTTAAACAGAACTGGAATAAATTAATTTGCTGCTGCCAATAATAGGAATGTTAACCATGCAAAAATCAAATATGTGTAGAATGGCCTTGAAGAAACTGGCTCTATTATAGAAAGAAAAGCAGAAAAGTAGTTTGCAAACTTATTTCCTCTATTGTGTCTTTGTTGCTCTTTCATCTAAAATGCCCCCTCTTTGCTAAAAATAAAGAGGAGCTGGACTGCAGGACTAACCACAACTATCCTGATGAAAGGCTTTTACTCTAGAGAAATCCTGTATCCTCCCCCACACTCAGTCTATCTATCTCTACTTGATTGTACGTCTTCTTCTCGTAAACGAGGAACAGGCAGTGCAAACACACTGACGTAAAATTTATTTTGACATGTTCAACAGATAAAAAGGCTCGGATGACTAGGATGAGAATTTTTTGAAAACACATTTTCAGTCCAAAATACACTCAAAGGAGACTGTGAAGATTCTCAGTCATCCAGATCATGGTTATCCTAAAAAACGTTATTCAGAGGGAACTTCTTGTTGTCCCATATGATACACTAAACAGGATAGAAATGATCCGTTGTCATGTCTGAAGTCCATTTCCAGTCACAACACCCTACATTTATCGGATGCTAGTCTGAAGGGAGCCAAAAAGAAGTAAGTACTGACCCGCGGTGTGTCTGCCAATCAGCCACATAGCCAGTGATTTCTTATCAGTGAGGGTTTGCACGTATGACTAATATGAGCTGAGCAGCAATCAGTTAAACAGCAAGTCCATGGCTAGCGGAAATACCTCGTCACAGCCAGCATTTCACTCATTTGAATTCTTCCTCCTCCAGCTCCCTTCTCTTTCTCTATGCATATCTCAGTGTCTTGCCCCAACCTTCCTTCCATCACTTTGCCCCCCCAATTCCCTGTGGGCCAGAATTTTCACTGGGGATCAAAGATAAGGAGGAACTGTTCTCTGAGAGAAAAACACGCTAAAATAAAACTGCTTATGGCCTTCTGTTTTTATGGGTATGAGAGAGTGTCTGTGTGTGTAAAAGAATTGAGATGGACCTTGTGGGCAAAGAAATGAACAAACTTTAGGACAATGAAAAGAAGAAAATAAATTGTACACAGACAACCTATAACCACCAATCACTCTCTCTGGGAACAACGTTTAAGTTAAGTGTTGGGATGTTTTCAAGAGAACTGGAGCAGAAACACTTGCAGAATACTGAACAGTGTAGTAATGAGATGATTTGTCATCAAGCTTACGGCAACACAAGCCGGGTGGAGATGTAAATAGAATCCTGGTGAGAACCGGATGGCTTACAGATGGCTGAGGGCAGACCTCCAGATGTGTGCGCATAAACAGTAACTGTGCTCATCACAGAAGGTAGAGGTGGTCGATTCAAACACAAGGTTATAGGCAATAACTGCCAAATGTGAATGAAATGCAAGTGAGTGAAGACCTTGAACTAATAGCATAGGTAACAACAACTGTTTAACACAAACCAGGCCTTAATCTAGGTACATGGAAGTCAGGCTGAAGTGATTTTCATATCTATAAATGGATTTGAGAATTGAAAGATTAGAGATTAGAGGCTCCAGCCAGCCCCAGATCTCCCCCCTACATGCAAGGTTAGATAACTGAGCTGAGATGGATACAAGAGCCAGACCCCCACACCCTGTATTATCTGACCTCTCCCTTCCTGGGCTGCAGTGATGGATATCACTATGTAACTAGCAGTCAACAACCACACATCAGACAGTTATAGCAACGCTATGAAACAACATCCTGCTTGCTACTTTCTGTAATCAGTATTAACAATAAATTACTGTCCATTTCCTGGAATTTCTGTAGATGTTTTTACTGCCCCCCTTCATGATTTGTTGTTTCCCATAGTAGGCAAGCAACATTTGTAGGATTATGTTCACAATGGAGAAACCAACTTTGAAAAATATGACGCTCTGACAAAAATGATTATTGCCTTTTCGTGATTCAACACTTCTTGTGCAACTAGAAATTACAGGATGGAAATACACACACAGGATATATAAACATTTTCCTTTTAACCCTTTTTATAAGAAATAATTTAACACTTTGAGAAATGTGCCAGCTTGCAGAGAAGATCAATAACCACTCTCTTATCTGTGCACTAAAACGTAGGCTATCAGCCATTTAGTTTACATAGCTTAATTAAAAAACTGAAAACAACGTATGCCTTCATAAACCAGTAGATTAGAGATAGTTATGTCTATGTTCCTTAATATCAAATATATAATATCACACAAGAATTCTACTCTGTGTCCTGCTGAAGCAAACCAACTTCTAAACAAGGATAAAAGCTTTATTGAAAAGCCTGATTTTATTTGTTTACTGCGTGTGTCATTTCAAAGCCATCCTTTCATCTCTGAATTCATCCTCAAGACTCTCTTCTCCACAGATAAAAGACGAGAGGATGGAGGGATGCTGGAATAATCATCTTGTCTTAGCCACATGCCTTCGCCCTTGGCTTTCTCCCCTTCACCTGCTGCATGCCAAGGCCCCCCAGCCTCAGTCTCTACCCCGTCTCCATCACTCTGGTCATAGCTGGCATTCACCCCCCCCCATCCTTCTGTCTATTCATCGTGCCATCCCTCCATCAATGACTCTTTCACAGAGCCAGCAGTGCGTGGTTGATGCAAGGCTCGCAGCTCTTCTTGAGGAATGCAACTGAGCTGCCTTCACATTAGCAGAAATCCCAAGACTTCTTCCCTCATTTATCATCATTTGTGTTTTCACGCCTCACTAGTTGAACAATCACTAAACAGCTCATATACGTATTTCTATGTTATTCCTACAGTCATGGTAATATTTATGAACAAGGACTGCGTTCTCTCAGGGTCTGTTTCATGACACTTTCGATTAATGGAGACAAATTTGTGGTTAACAATGACTTGATTGTTGCAGTAATCAGTACTGATTGATTTACTTTATGTTCTTACCTTGGCCTCGCACTTTCTGTGGGTGGCTGTCTTGCATACTAAGAATTAGAGCAGGAAACATATAAGGAAAGAAAGAAAAGAAAACAATTAGTCGTGTCATGGCTGCATTGTCTAGTTAATCATCAATAACATAAAACATTTGTTAAGAATCTCTATGTGCTCTTTTTGCATGTTGTGCAGCACAGTCCAAGGACAAATTGCTGTACTGTTCTGAATAATGCATTTCTCTACACCACATCTTCTATTCCAAGTTCTGAATCGTGTGTCATGCTTCATATGTGCTGCTGGTTTTCCTCCATCAATGCGCTGTCCCTCATGTGTCATTCTCTTTTATTCAGACCATTCACAGGAGCTCAGCTGTCAACACTGCAGCACCTCGCACGCTCGTGCCTGCAACATTTACCTCTGCAGAAGGAGCCCACGTTGTCGATGTTCTGGCGACACACGCTGCACTGTCGCTTCTTCTTGAAGGCCTTTTCCTTGAAAATGTGGGGCTCTCCCTTCCCTGCCTGCTCACAAACACACAGAATTTTTTTTGATTTATACTCATTTTAGAACCATTATACACAATCAAATGTGGTAACACAGCCTGTGGTGCTGCCTCCTCCCGGAAACAATGCAAGAACCTTTTGACTTCATCCAAGAGTTTGATTTGGCAGATGTTAAATGGTGTTTCTCAACCATCTATAGACTTCAATTTTATGGCCCAAAAACAAGTCAAACAAAGAAACTGGATTTCCCCAAATCTTTCCACATAAAAAAAAAAAGATTCTAACTAGCTTTAAAATATATATGAAATCATGGTGCCTGGTTCTGTGAATGAGTGTGTTTATGAATGCATGTGCACACATACGGCTAGATCCATTCTGTACTCCCTTTGACTCTTGAACTTCTGTTCTGGTTGTGTAACCGTCTTCCAGTAATAATCCTCATGGTTCCCACCCGTACCCTACTATAATCCTTATTGTGTATGTGTGTGTGTGTGTGTGTGTGTGTGTGTGTGTGTCACAAAAAGAGAGTGCACGTGTTGAACTGATGCTTAAAAGAGAGAGAGAAGGATGTCTCTTTCCCATGTCCATATGTACAGTCTCACTGTGTGTGTGTGTGTGTGTTAGTTTCTGTGGTATCAGATCCACAGATGACTGGACCGTATGTAGCATTGAAGAGGCTTTTAACATGAGAATGCTGACTATCAAGCATGGATTCATAGGTTTAAAGGGAGGGGGAAAAATAGGTGGCAGGCATGTGAACAAACAGCACGTCATGTTAGGAGGCAGGACACATAGTCTGGAAACTGACAGGCATCCAGTGAAAAGAGTAGGACTTGGGACAGAACGTGTTTGTTTTCACTCATTTGAGAGCAAACATCAGACACAAAGACACACAGATCAACATCATCACCATGAGAAAGTGATCATGCTAAAGCTACTCATGTTTCCATAGCTTTGGATAATTAAACTGATACACACACATGAAGGGGTTTTTGTTTTCTCTGTGTGCTTTTCCTCCTTGGTAACAAAAAAGGAGCTGTTTGCACACTTTTTCCATTATCCCCAGAGCTCTGACTCTGGTCTCAGGACTGGACAGTGTTTGGACAGCTGCCTGCCTGGCATCACCCTCGACCAGCTGTGTTCAGTGGCTGCTGGCCTGCTCCAGTACAAGTGTACTCTGACCGCAGCACCATGGATGGTGGAGTTGGACTGAGTGGGTGGCTTGGGGGCTGTCTGTTATGTAACATGGTGTAGTCAGGGGATTGACATCCCTCTTTGAAACTGTGTAGTCATGTTTAACTTAATTTTCATTAAGTTATTTAACTCTATATGACTATTCTAGTTTACACCTTTCTCACAGTAACAAACCAAAATCCACACAGAGTTGATTAAAATTTCATGTTATCCTGTCTTATCTTGATCTTGTTTTGATGAATACTTGATTTGGCCCTCTTTCTTTTTCTGCAAATCCCTCATCTGAACCCAAAACAAAACAAACACTTCTTCACCTCAATTAAAACTCAATTTAACTACCTCATGTGTTCTTTGTTTATGTGGTCTGACTTAACATTTATATCTACTGACCAAGCATGTGACAGATGGACTTTGACACACGCTGTGACAAGGTAACACTAAAAGTCTTCTTGTGTGAGAGTGGGGGAAGATTAAAGGTATAGAATGCTCTGATTCTAAGATGAACTATATATGTGCACAAACTATGCATGAGTATACACGAGGCCCACGGTGAATTTAAAAAAGCAACCAGTTAGTGTCAGCTAAGCCACAGTGGTGATGTGGGCCGAGAGATAAACACATAGGAGAGGTTGGCAACATTCCTTCTATTTAAGAACAATCAAGACCACTATATAGTCCAACCACATGCAATCATGGTCAGACAGTGGTACACAACTCTGCTACTGACTGCTGAATAAGGGCTCATATTTGACACCAATATAAGCTGCAACAATGTGGTTCATGTGAGGGTACTAAAGGACAAAAATATTCAGTTTGAGCAGAAACTTATTTTAGTTTAAAAATAGTAATTATCTCAGTGCGGTTCATTTCCATTCTTAGAAAAACCAAAAATGACCAAATTTCACCGCCAGGTCCATTTTGTAAAACAAACATTTAACCTAACATGGATGAGTACTATTTCACCGACGTGATAGACTGTAGTTAAGAGTAGCACATTACTGCTCGCATTGCTCTAGCTACTCTTAACCTTCTAGTATTATTTTGCTCAAATCAGAGATGTCACTGGTTTACTGCCATTTTTGTAGTTTGAAGCACTGAAAGTAGCTGTAGAAGCTGTAGAAATTAGCACAGAATAAGATAACATTTGCTGCACCATATAAAGCCAAAAGGAATGGCTAGCTTTTCAGACGGATAAATGACTGTTATGTATAATACATGTGCAGGCTACAATGGTGCTTGAAAAATTGTGAACCATTTAGGATTTTCTCTAATTCAGCATGAATATGACCTCAAATGTGATCGGATTTTCATGCAAGTGATAAATCTAGATTTTTTATCAAACAAACGAAGCAAATGAAATTACACGTGTTTATTCATTAATTGTGGAAAATGATCTTAAATATTTGTGTGTGGCAAAGTATGTAAACATGTGCATTTGCAAGCTTTCAAAGAACTTAATACTGTTCTTGACTGGAAATCCAGATTGCACACATCAATTAATTTATTGCACTGAAAATGCAAAGAGTCAGTCTGTTATTGTTTTTAGTAAAACACACATGATTTATGTTAAGAAACCTGTTATTTGTTCATGCTCGTGCAAAGTGGCCTGCAAGTAAAATAATCTTGCTTTTATAGCAAATATCACACATGTTCGGTGACTCTCACTGTTGTGTGTATACCTCAATGAAGCCGTGAAAATGATCAATGTCTGAATAACAGCAAGCCGCCACTTTAAAAAAATGATAAAGCCAGCAATGTTACATTTGACATGTTTGAAAATGGTGGCAAGTCACCCTGGTCCACAGGTAGCAAAGCAGGCCCAAATCATGATACTGCCACCACCATGATTCATAGATGGGATATGACTGTCCCCACTGATTGACACATTGACACATTAAATCTTCTCCTTTGTAAGACACTCTTACACTGGACAAACAGCCGTATTTTATCATAGTGGGCTCTCCAAAGCACTGGTCCAGTATCCTGGAGCAATTTCCATGGTAAGCAACAATGTAATCACAGCTTAAAGAACGTGCACTGTGCAATGTGAGTTAAGAAACAGTTTACTCAGTTCAACTACGGAACCAGCAGAGAGTACCGCAGTGAAAAAAGGTTTACAGCTTCGAGGAAGATTACAACAGCAAGGAAGCAGAAAACAGCTGGTAGAGTCTGAATGCATGAGCCTGGTCCCCAGGATAGCAATTACTGTCACCACTGTAGTGGATAAAAAACATCTTCCTCTAGTAAAACATGTATTCTAAACTGTAAATCTGAGCATTACTGGTTAGAACATCACTGCTACCTGAAAAACAAACCAAATGTAACATTCAAAGTCAAAATAAGCAAATTTGTCCATTTCGTGAAAACTGAAAATACCACTTTATTCACTCACACTGTAAATAAACATTTCCATCTGCCATCACTGCCAAATAGGGATGGACAACCCTCCACAGGCACATAGTATGTGACCACGTAACGTAAGCACCAAAGCCTCCACCAGTTGGGACCTGCCTCAATTTCCACAGAAGTGACACAAGTTGTGAAAAGCTACCTGAGACCTCAGGAAGAAAAATATTCACTTACTCATATGCAGACGTGCATCCCTGCAGACCGTCAGTGGAAACAGACAGCCTTCCCCTTTCCTCTTCCCGTCCCCATGTACCCCCATGTGCCGAGACAGATCCCACCTCCCCTACAACATATGCTACGCACAAGAAGGTCCTTTTTCTAATATTTTTAGCCTTCTGGCCGAAAAAGGAACCAGAGGTTTCTGGAGTCAAAGAGATGCTTTCTAATCAGAGATCCCTCCCCTTTCTCGCTGCATGTCTGCCAGCCATCATAGAACAGTAGATGAATTGAATGAGGAGTTGGACACATACACAAAAGACGCGCGCGCACACACACACACACACACACACAGGCAGAGGTTTATGCCTACAAATGTAAAAACAAATACACAGAAACAGAGGGTCATTCATGCACACGGACACAGGCCTGGAAACTCTCCTGCCCCTGCCCTCTTGTGTCTTTCTAAATATAGTCTTGATATTTAGGAAATGATGTGCATTGTGTGGGAGTGGTTCATAACTCACTACAAGACTGGACACTGTGACCTCAGCTTCAGCTGCAGATGGCCAGCAAGGGCACACACTGAAACTACCCTTGAGGGGAAAGTCTCCTCACTGATTTTGTCATTAGAAGAAGATTGTATAAGGAATTTATAGACATGACCCTCGGTTTCAGTGGGAATGCAGTCTCTCAGAGTCTCTTTTTCGTGACAGGAGAGTTAAACATCCATCAGAAATGGACAGAAACCCAAAATGTTGTAATGGCTGCTAATTAGAGTATGTTGGTCTAATGCACTACAACACACAGTAATTCAGTAGTGTGTTTGTTGCTTCTTGTGTACTTAAATACCACCATGCATTGAGAGTGGGCCTGTATCTAGGCTCCTACAACATTTGTTGGCATCGTGTTGGTCGGCATGTGTATTAATACGTGTGTCAATTCATTTGTATGTCACTGCACGTGTGTGTCCAAAGGGTGGGACAGGCAGTGGAGGGAACAGAGACTGCCTGTTCCTGAAGTGAGGTCAGTGCGCCTCCATGTTACATTTCCGTACCCTAGGACTCACACACACACACACACACACACACACACACACACACACAGAAAGGTCTTATTGCTCCAGCAACACGACCAACACCCCCTGCTGCAGTTGTTCATATTTACTGGCAAAATGCACCATCTGTTTTGCTTCAAAACATTACTGTAGAGTGGCTCCAGTAAGTGGATGACATCACCCAGGGGCGATGATTATGTGATGTTAAGCACATTAGTTAGGACCAGATCTGATCTGACTGCAGCCTACATAAAGTACTGGATGTCTAAGAAGCCTGTTGCTGGAGTAGAGGGGCAATATTCACACCCACCCTGTTTGCTGCTGCAGGATGTTTCAGGTAAGAGTGAATAGCTTCTACTGTAGATTTGAACTCGGTGTAACTGCATCTGGCACAAGGGAATGTGAACCAGCCTCTGTTTCTGCCTCTCGACTTGGCAGCAAACAGAGGGTCTCCCAAGCAAACACGACCATCATGTGACATATCTGGACCATCAAACTTCTCAATTACACCCAATAATTAAAAACACAACTACAGTGTTGTACTCCTGAGCATCTCCATTGGAGCAACCGCCTTACCTGCCTTGCCGAGAGGCAACTTTGTTTCTTGTAGGACAAGGAACAGGTGAATTGCTTAGTTAGTTAATTCCCTGCCATGATTTTCCCAGAAAGTCTGCCTTTGTCTTCACAAGCTCCTTTTTCCAATCTGATCACAATGTAAGCTGACCAAAGCTTATCTGCACGAAATATTGGCTCACATAAGAGAAAAACTGCAAATTACTACACCTACGCTGTTATCAGTAAAGGAAAGGTTGGAGAGGTTGGACAATGTTATCTTGTTGTTAATCCGTAGCCATTTTCCTCATGCTGCAAAGCAGGATAGGAACTCTGACGAGGTGGAATCTTGACATAGAGCTAATACTAATAATGTATGAATCACTGAACAGTCATTAATCAGTGTGGACCTGTGGATGGCCACACTGAGCACATGACGGCAATCAATGATACATCTCTGACCTCAGCAACCTTTTAGTCAACACCTTTGTTAAAATAGGGAAGATTCTACATTGCGCATACTCAAAACTTGGAAGAATAAAATTGCAATAACACATATGCAATTTAAGCAATTTAACAAGGCACTAGTTGTGGCGACCAAATTACAACTTCAACTAAACTACTCCACATACTCAAATTTTACGTCTCCATCACTTTATGAGAAACAAGGTAAACTGATCCAAATGGCGTTTGCAGCTCTTGTTCTCGGCACTGGAATATTTAGATTCATACTGAAACTTCACCCAAGTGCAGGTCGGCTACTTTTAGTGAATAGGTTTTGTTGCTGCTCTTATTTAAAATCACCTGTCACCTCATCACTTTATTGCATGAGGTGAAAACCTTGCACACACACACACACACACACACAAACACATTCGTGAGAAACTTGCTTTTCCCTGCAACATGAAATTAACACTACCTGACAGGCGCTGGCGCAGCAACAATGGGGATGGTGGGGGGCTGATTAGTGCATCATATGACCCTATTCAGAACATTTTATGTCAGTTTAATGAAATGCGACGCATCGAGCAACTTCTCAAAGAACAGCAACTCAGCAAGTCACTAAGTCCCTACTTTTAACAGCAAACATGCAGGAAACGCTACAGAGACTGTAAATGTGAGGGAAATCTGGGAAAGTGTAATGAACAGCACAGACACGCAGTTAGAAATCCGCCTCCAAAAATATCTACAGTATTTAACTTTCCATACAACAGACAATAATGTGGTCAAACATTAAGACTTTGACACAGTGGATAATTCAATTTAAAGCGACGGCGTCTACACAGATGATAGAGGAGATTGACCAAGTGCGCAACTGCGCGGGCAACACATGCGCATGAAAAGTCAGCATCACACATCCATCCAAAATCCTTGCACTGCTTAAAAAAATCCTAATATTCACTGGTAACTAAGACAAACACATATCCAGACCCTTAACTCTTTCTTCCCAGACTAACAGTAGACTTACCTTGTTCATTTTTTCCCGCTTATCTAAAATCCTCTGGTTTAAAAGCTGCCCCTCATTCTCAGGGAGGCCATCAATAACACAGCCTGCAACTATGAGATAGCTTGTTTTCTTTACTCCGGCCCACCCTCTTCACTGGGGCAGAAGGGTGGAGCTACACGCAGCTAAAAGCATGTGTGGAGTACTATTACTGGAGTCTCACCCACTGATTGGTCTGTTCCTCGAGGGGAGCATAAACATAGTCGATTTGGATTGGCTGAATGAATCCCTAGAATATTCCTGCAACAAAAAACTTTTAGTGTGACTGAAAAAAGTACCATAGTTTAGAATCGGTTTGATAGACCTTTCACATACCTTTTTCACTGATTGTTATGTTATGCTATGCACAAATATCACAGTCACTTTAGTATTTTTAGTAAACATAACAAATGTACAAATGTTGCAGCTTCTGTGGTCACTTTAACAAATTTTAATACATGTCTACTTGGAAGACTTGAGAACAAGGTGTTAGACGTGACTGGGATCGAGCTACCTGTTATATTAAGAAGGTGGCAACTCTGACAATATGTATACTAAATATTTTTATCTCAGACATTTGAATTTATATTTGTGTATTTCTAAATATGCATTTAGTTTTAATATTATTTTTAAGGCTACTGCAACACTGAAATTTCCCTTTGGGGATCAATAAAGTATCTATCTATCTATCTATCTATCTATCTATCTATCTATCTATCTATCTATTTTGTAAATAAATCTGACCTGATCTAATCCACAGTCTTTCCAGATACCTCCCCTCCTGGTAATTGCACCAGTCTAAACCTCATCTTGGGATTTGTGTGTTTCTTGATGTGGGCAGTGCTGATATCCACTTACCACAAACTGTACTCTAATCACACATGTGCCTTGATTAACATTTGCTTTAACACTGCTGCTGAGTAGCGACTAGTGTGTTAGTAGCAGCATCTAGTGGTGAAATAAGAGAAATTCATATCAATCACTTCTTTACAATACAGACAGAGGCTAACCAGTGTTTGGATGTGGATGTAGATGAAAACGAGATGAAAGTGATAACATGCATCTGTGCATTTTTCAAATTTACGGGAAAATCTAGACATCAGCCTGGGCTGATTCACTACAGTTGTGTGTGTATGATTATGGTTGTGATTATACTCTATATATCTTCATATAAGTCTTAAATTGTTAGCTGGTAATACTACCCAGCCTCACACTGCTAATGCACAGAGCATTAGTTCTGTCTGCTGCCTTTATCTCTTAGTGATTTCCATATGTGATAGATTGACAGGCAGGTATGAAGCCTGTGCAGTATATCCCTACCAATCAGTGCAGAATGTGACTGTGACTCATGATGTCTGCAGTAATCCACTGAAAGCAACACTTGCAGTAAGTAATGCAGTCCCTTCCTTTTACTCATAACCCAAGAATTTCCGGCTTATAGTACAAAAAAGGGAGGACTGATGGATTTGGGGGTCTTGGAGGGTGGAATTTTTGTCTCCTTTTCTTTTGGATCCTGGCAGGTTGAGGGGGAAAGATGAGTGCGTTCAAGAGGAGGAGAGATGGATTAAGAAGTGGACAGCAAAGTAGTAAGGTGAAAAATGTAATAGGAGAGGTTGGGAGGCCACGCACGAGACCATGACTGAGAGACCAGGAGAGACAGGAAGCTGGTGCTGGGGACTGGAATGAGGGGTTGAGTCGGTCAGCAAAGTGGGGGATGGTCATGTTAAAGATATAGTCGAGGAATGAGGGAGAACAAAGTTTCTGTGGCGAAAAAGATAGAAAAGAGAGGAAATTTTCCTGGAATAGGAATAAAAATGTGGAATGAAATATTTCATTGCCTCAGACCATCATCAAATCACGACAGTGGTGGAAGGCGATGCAAGGTGCTTTAGCATGAATGCACTTTGGATGCAAAGTGATTGTGTCCTGTCAGTCACAACACAGAATTTAGAGTCTCGAGGAAGTGGAAGGACTTGGCTCACACTGGTAAATGAGAAAGATATGGACAGAGTGGGAACCGGGGCCAACAGGAAATGTGGGGAGGCGGAGGAGGCTAGAAGAGGGGGTTCTGTAGCTTGATGAGGAATTGTGCAAGTCAACACTAAGCCAAAGGCTGATAAGGTCCAGCTGTTGAAGGAGAGATAGAAAGCAGTGAGAAGAGCGGGTAAGACAGAAAGACACTGAGGACACAAATGAGCGCGTTCATATTTATTGTACCAATGAGTTAAATAAAATCCTCTCTGTCAGCCAACACTCTTTAGTCCCAAAGATATTTCTCAAAGCCTGGCCAATTGTGAGGCTCAACATTTTTTTTCGTGTAAGAAAAGAAAATATGTCATGCATAGTTTGCTGTGAGGTGTTTCTTTTTAGGGTGGTGTGCAGATTTGTATGGGGGGGGGGGGACTTATGAGAGAGGAAATGGTTTATGTCTTTCCCTTTTCCCTCGATCAGCTTTCATCTGCGTGCCTGCTACCCACAACAAGCGTTCCTCAAATCCTGCTCAGATTTTGGGAAAGATCATTGTTTTCAAGCCGCAGGAATCTAGTCTACGACAGCCGCCCCCTGAACCGGGACTTTACACAGAAATTCACCTTTTTCAGTCATTCAGAGAGTGAGAATTACTTCTATTCTATTCTGGATGTTGGGGGTCTATATTTAACCCTAAGCGGTCAGTGTTCCTTCCTGTGTTGGGTGTGTTTGTAGAGAATGCCTGTGGTTCAAGGTCTCAGTATTGGTCACAGCCAATCTAAACTATGTTGTCCATGAGAAATTACAGGGAAGCTAGAAAAATACATATAAAACCAGCACCAATGTATTTCTAGAATCAATAACACACACAAGAGCGCAGAACTAGCACACTTACATTTTTTTCTTTTTATCCTCAATGGAGATAAACAACAGGTTAAATCAGGAGAATGAACTCACATTTCTAGATCACTGCCATTACTGGCAACTACCAGTGTTATTGTCAGTAGCAGAGGTCATCACACTTACTGTGGAGTTAGAATTAGGGAGTAGTATTACATTACAGAAAAATAACAATACATGGCTTAAGGTCTGTTTTAATGTGTCAGTATACTCAGATCCACTTAAATCATAGGATGCTCAAACAGCTTTATAAACCCTCTGTCCGCCCACTGCATGTAGCAATAGGCCAGGTGTGTGGACGCCAGAAAGTGCTTCTCTCCTTAACTGTCTTTTTTCCTTTGTTACATCTCCATTGGTATGATCGAATGCTTTCCCGTCACTCCACTTTCAAGAATACTAAGAACAACAATGGACATTTTTAGTCAAACAACATGTCATATGAACTAGTTCTTTCCTAGCATTCCCTAACCCTAGATGAGTCTGCAAGTGTGCGACCAGCTCTGAGTGGCAGCGTACAGCCAACATACTCACAATGGCAATGCCAACATGCTGAACATGAATGATCTTAGTATAATGTGATATTATGCTGACATTTGCTTATTAGTATTATACCCAAAGAAGGTGGTCATGAACCAAGATGGAATTCCATCAACTAATACATCCACTACATGTAAAAAAAATGGCATAATGGAATAAAGTTTGACTTAAAGGTGGCGCTAGATGAAAAGTCAGAATTCCTCCAAACTCTTAAAGATTCTCCCACTGAGTATTGTGGATATGTATTATGAATTTCATGGCAATCCGTCCAGTTGCTGCTGAGATACTTCAGTAATGGGGTAAAGTATTGGCCTGACTGACAGACACTGCCATCCTGCTGCTAGCTTGGCTAGAAAAAAACAACAACTGAAGCTGGAGGAAAATATGTTTCATATTAAAATATGACTGCCAAGTGATTGCATTGATGACTCTTATACTTGAACCCCTCGCTGTGCCCGTTGGTGAATTAAACACATCTTTACTATGAAGCCTGCCAATATATTAACACATTTCACTATCAATGCCAATGTAGGTCTGTTTGTGACACAAACACAATAGATCACACACACAATAGATCAGCTAAGAATATAACCTTGAGGTGGCAGTTTTAATACTTCTATGCAAGGCTGCACCTACTTTGATTTGTCCCACATGCATTCTGCAACACCATTTAGTTTTTTATTTTAAAGAAAACTCAGTGACCGTTCACTGACATGAACTGTTTATTTCACAAATTCTTTTTTTGCGAGGTTGTTTATTGATGCTCAGCTACTCTCTATCAACAACTGTCAAACATTAGACTAGAGTTAAAATTTGGCACAGTCAGGCATGAGCAAAAACAGCACCTTCTGGCAAAATGAGGTGAATGATGATATGAAAGGAGAGAAGGCTATGGACAGTATAGTAACAAACTAATTCTGCAACACCAAGAATGTGCCTCAAACAAATCCTGCAAACAGCTGAACTGGTGAAGAAACAGTTTATGTACTTTTGTGATATTTAGTCCAAATGATCAGTTTTGTTATGAAAGACCGCTGATGCAAAAAGTCAGATGATAAGCAAAGAATAAAACATCCCTTTCCCATGTTAATGACATAATATAAGCAAATTATGTAACCACGCTGCGATTACATAATTATGATAACATAACCCAATGGCAACATGATGTGTTGTTGCCAAGTTTCCAGGAAGCTTTTGGCATGAGACATTAAAGACATTAAAGCCAGCCTCTCATCTCACATTTGTGTCGGGTTCTCACTGATACTTGCATCTGAACTGCAGAACTTTTGCAGACATATGACTGTCTGCACATCCATGGAGGACAACCAAGAAATGAGAAAAACAAGAAGTGAAAAACAAGTTCATAAAAAAGACCATAGATGAGACAACATCTCCTCCTCTAGGAGTGGGATTTGACTGATTCCCACACCCATGTAGTGGGGTCAGACACTGCAGGATGACGTAGCCCAGAGGGCTCCACATTCCCACACTGCTCGGCATGTTATATGGAGCCAGTGGGACTGTGGTGCAACCAAGCATTCACACGTGCACACACATGAGCATACACTCATGGAAAACATGCACCATTTGGAATGCAGAATGCATACACATTTATAAAAATGCACACAAACATATTTGACAGGTCACATATCTAGATAAAAAGCCACAAATATTCATGCCTGTAAGTAGTCAAAAGTGATGTAAACCGGTACACAGAAGTCTTGGTTCTCAGTGTTTCTTTTTCGAGCTAGCCAGTCTCCGTTTACATTATGGTAATTAGCCAGCATCACAGCAGCGCTATTGTATCTGCACAGATGTGGCCCCGGCACAGAGGTGCCATCGTCATCTGCATCAACTTTTAAATCGAGGCCAAACAAAACACACACACACACACACACACACACACACTCCTTGTAAGAATTCAGTACAAGCAATCACTTCTTCTATCTTCAGAGAACATGTGTGAAAGACAAGCATAATACTAACATCAGATTTAAATCTGCATAAAGGCATTGCATTGCATTGCATTGTAGGACTACTTTTCCTCACACTTTTCTTCCACACAGGGGTCTGATATTAGTCAACTCCATGCTGAAAATTTACACTAAATATCAAGTATCAAAAGTTTGACATAATATTAATATTAGAGCATTGACCAGTAAATTCATCACCAATTTAATTTATTTTTCTCTCATGAAAATGCAAGGTGTCCTTCTGTTTCATGCAAAAAGACAATCCAAATACAGAATTATGTTTTATGCTGTATTAAAAGGATATGTGTTGACTTAAGTGACATCACTCTACTGTATGCAAATTATTATTATTACTGATATTATTCATTTTAGAGTTTGGAAGATTGTTTTTCTCACATTATTGCGATTGCATGTACATTACTGTGGATTAGATATTAAACTTTCTCTGTCCCTTTGATCAATAAATAATTCAATCACTCCTTCCTCCTGTGACAGATGTAATGTCCACTATGACCAAAACTACAAACCCAGGTATGGATGGAAGCCCAAGACAATGCATATCAACATTTGCATGCAATTAACACCAAATGCACACTGACCTTTGTCAGCCTCATCCTGCCACTCTCACTCCTCTCCAGGCTCCTTCTCTTCAGAGATGAGCTTCTGACCACAGGCACCGGTTGCACCTCTTCCTCCCCACACCAGTCCGTACTCAGGACGCAACCCATATAGGTGGATGGGGTCCTGGACTTGGGGACTTCTTCCTCCTCCTCTCTCTTGTCTCTCTGTCGGTCCTCCCTCCTCCTCACTCCCTCTCTGTCCTGTTTGCCTTGTCCTCTAAACAGGCTCCAGCTCAGGCTCCTGGGCAGCTGTTTTTTGCAGATGGAGAGGAGGCGAGGGAGGCCCTTCCCCTTTTCCTGGCTCTTGTTCAGCTCTGCTACAGGGACATACAGATGGATACACTCTGCATGCTCTCTCTGCACCACCCACCCCCTTCTTTCTGTATGCACGTTAAAAACACCTCTCACCAGCTCAGTCTTGCTGCATGTGGATTCCCCATTTTCCTGCCT
Source organism: Sandelia bainsii (assembly GCA_032362345.1). Taxonomy (NCBI): domain Eukaryota; kingdom Metazoa; phylum Chordata; class Actinopteri; order Anabantiformes; family Anabantidae; genus Sandelia; species Sandelia bainsii. Next base: position 4,525,275 of record JAUMHL010000028.1, read on the forward strand.
CCACCTCCTCTTGCCTCCACCCCTGCTTGTCTTTGTTTCACACACATTGTTACAAATCTCAAAAACTTCCTTAAACACATTTAGGTTCCCAACTTTACTTTTTCTTTCTGCTTTTCTCTCTCTCTCACTCGATCAGACTCACTACTTCTCCCCGACTTCTCTGACCTCACACATATAACCCTTGACTCAAATGTCAATGCTCAAGGATTGATCTTCCCATCCTGTGAAGCCTTCCTGTATTTCTTCTTTCTGTCTTCACCCTTTTCTCTCCTTTTGTTGCTTTTTGTCTTCCTTCCCAGTCCTCCCATCCCAAGTGCATGTCTCCCTTCCTTCTTTCTTCCTTTCCTTCTGCTTCTGCCCCTCTAGTAGGATTGCCTCACTCTTACACATACAATTACCTCTCTGTTCTCACCCCCACCCATCTCCCCTCCTTAGTTCCCCTCTGTTTTCTACTTCCAGATACAGGCAGTCTCTCCTTACCTCAGGGAACACATTGTCGGTACTGTCTAGAAAACAACCAAGAAAAACACAGCAGTGATGGCAGCTGTTAGGATGCTGTGCGAGGCAGTGATTCAGCGTGGACTGGCCCTTCGTTGGACTGAGCTTTCCCTTGTTTACAATGCAATAGCCTGTTTGTTGCAATTGTGAAACAAGGTCTCTTTCACCACAGAAACCATACCTAACATTTAACAAAGAATGGGAAAGTTTTCTGTTTGCTTAGATAATTTCTGTCTGGATGGGGAAGGAAACACACATTACACACAGTCCCCTGCATATTTAATATTGCCCCAAAGTGTGAAAAATAATAATACTTCTAATGTTTCTTTCCCTCAAAGTCTCTTTACTGCTGTTTATTTCTTCTCCCTTGAGTGTTTTGGCTGCTACGCAAGAGCTCACAAGGCTTGGAAGAGTGAGACTGTACCCCTTAAAAGGCAAATTCTTGATGCGCCTCCAAAAGCCCCCCCCACCTTTGTATTTACTTTCTACAAGCCCCCTTTCCCTCGCTTGTTTTTGTCTTTCTCTTGTGGCTCCCTCGTCTTTCTTTTCTCTCTTCAGACTGAAACCACTGGCGAAGCAGTCTTGTTATTTTGGCCCAGACAAACCTTCCAGGTGTCCTTCTTTTCCTCCCGTCCTATACACTACCATCAACCCATTCATCCTCCATCCCTACCTCCCCCCCAGTTACGTGTTTCAGACCCCTTACAGTTGATCTCAAACCCTGCTTTTGCTTTCCTCCAATCCCTCCCCTTCATGTATATCTTAGGCAAGGTCTCAGACATGAGCTCAGACTGCAGACAGTGTTTATAAGAAGCCCCCCTCCTGGTTTTACGTGCCATGAAATTAAGTCCTTTTAATAAACTCAGGTCTTGCCAAAATCCAAGTTTTGCATGTGGAAAACTTGGAAGTTTGCAGACTGAGCCATTATCTACTGCTTATTAATCAAGCCTAGACCTAAACATAGGTAGGTATATGTCTTTTGAGAGTATATGAGTCTGCTGGAGGTTACTTCCATTAAAGGGAGTTTTTCCTCTCCACCATTGCCTATTTCTTGCATAAGGTGGATTATTTTTTGCTATCTATCTTTATATCAAGTCAAATGGTAAGCTAAAATGGCACTCTGTTGCTGAATAACTGCCATTTATTAGGATACTTGGAATAAATTAGTTTGATCTTGATTGGTAGAGGTAAATGACAGATTTTTGGAATATGGGTGTTTTTGATGAGTTGGAAAGGAGGAAAAGAAAGGATAGCTTTAGAGAAGATTTGAGAAAGACAAGAGAAACAAAGTCCAAATATGGAGAACCAGACAGAAAGAGACGGGTCTGTAATCTGAAGAAACAAATGCAGATCAAACAAAGGAGTACAGAAATAGACACAGTTGTGATGTCAGGGATGACTCTACTCAAATTCTGTGAAGGCCATGTCAGAGCCTGTTTTAACTATCTTAAGTTGATGACTTCTATCCACTTTGTCAACATCTGGCTCTTTCCCAAAGTTGTAAAATATATGCGTATAAATACACCCCTTTGCTGTGTCCATGCATCTGTTTTTGTGGGTCCACAATGGGCTATACCAAATTTTCATCATGTGTGTGGGAAATATGCACAACTATAATGTTTGTCAGACCACAGGCTAGCCAAGGACATCCATTCTAAGGGTGTGTGCACTGGTTAAGCTCAGATCCTACCAAGCATGAGGCCCACAGCACTAAGGACAGAACAACAACTGGGAATTCATATACTGACTGGAAATGACTGATGGCTGAGTTTCCTTTGAGGCTTGTCTGACCCCTACTGGGCCAAGATAACCTAATGCAGTTTTGAAGGATACAATTGTCATGTTTTATAGTTGTGTTTTATGTTTTTCTTGTTGTCAACAAGTCGCTCAAGTCCAAACTGATTCAGATCTGATTCCTCTATGCTGTACAGCTCATTTGTATGAAACTATTACAAACATCTCAATAAGTCTCACATGGCTAACATTACATGGACAGTTATTTTAGGGCAATTCCGCATTTAGCATCCAACTGCTGAGAACACCCCCTGATGCACAGTGTATTAATGCGACCCTAAAAAAAACAACAAATTCACAATTTCCTTCTGGTCAGGGGCAGATGCAATTTTTCAGTTCCTAAAGCTGTAATGGGACAACATGACAAATATGTCCATGTGCTGTTCAAATCACTGAAGACAGAGGAAGTCAGTAGTGATAAATAACTTGTTAGATCTCCTAAAATATGAAAATGAAACTTGAAGCTGCCATCTTGTCCAAGTCTCCTGTGAAAAACAGGTTGCAAACTTGAGGAAATCATTCACCCCCCTGCAACTAGCCACCCAGCCAAAACCTCACACCATCCCTTTGCCAACCCATGTAAAGTTTTTTAGATCTACCTCTGCTCCTGTTTTAATAATGTTTGCAGTGTCCATCTGGAAATTACTATTAAAAAACATAAATTATATTTTTCTGAGCCATTTTAATGTTTTAGATCTCCAGTAGGAACCAATGGTTTTGGGGCTGGCTGCCAAAGACAGGGATATTAGAAATTATTCACATGGACTGGCACATTGTTGGCTTAATTTTTTTTTCTTCGGATTAGTTGGCAATAAGGAAATCCTTTAGTCATGACAGCCTTATATTTTAAATTATATTTTATCCTCACTAAGTTGTTTGGGTGGAAACTAAATCCTAATTAATCAGGATTTAAACAATGATAAGCCACCTGGGACACGCAACAGAAGACTACTAAAGACAAAAACTGAAAAAAATGGTTGCAAAGTAGAATGAAGAGAAAGGTTATGGTGCACATAAGATCTGAATTTCATTTATCAGGGTGGCAAACCTTTTCTTTATGTACCAAGGTCAGTAAGATTTATCTTCATCTTTGAGATTGACGTCAGATTTGACACAGAGCTCACAGTGAATACAAAAGCCGGAAAGAGTGTCTGGGTCTGAAAGACAAATAGCTTAGTCATCATGGAAATAGATGGAAGGAAATTGAAATAAAAGTAAAGCCAGGCTGGAAATGTGTCATATCCAAATCTTTTGGATGTTCCTGCAGACAGAAAGTAGTGTCCAATACTACATTCTCTTGTCTAGGCTGCACATGTTAGTAGGCTTGAAGAAGGTCAAGTTAAAAGTATAGGCTATTCTGTAACAACTCCACTGTCAATAGCTGTTAGTTCAGTTGCTATGTTGTTTAAAATATAAGTCAAGTTGCTTGACCTGTGCTAAAAAAACATAACATGAAAAACTGTGTCTTAAATTCCAGATTATAAACAGCTTCTTCATCATCATAATAACCATACTGGCATCATCAACCTCATACAACAAGGTTACCCAAGGAGAAATAAGTGGCATTAATGTCAGCAGAGTGCAGAAAGGAGTTTTTTAATTTTCGTATATTCATCGTCACCATCTGCACCTGGATTTGACTATGACGACTATGACGTAAAGTCGGAGAGACTTGTTGCCCGGCTAATACTGGATAAGAACTGGGGTACATGCGGGCAGGGGGCACCAGCAGAAAATTCTGAATAGGGTGGCCAGTGGTTTTTATTTAGTGGCACATAAAACCCCAAAGTCATAATTTTTATCTAATAATTAATACTTACTATTAATTAATTAATTAATTAATAATAAATAAGTAATAGTCTGAATCAAGTTTGTTGTTTCATACTGTAAAACTAAAATAATATGAAAAACTTACAAAATGACTCCAAGTTACAAAAAGATTTTAAGTTAAAACAGACGTAACTCACGACGTAGTGCTATCACATAAGGGGATTTACTATTAACATGCTAATGCAAATTAGCATTGGTGACACACAGCATTACTGGTGTACAACACACAGAGCTGGGGTGCACAGAGGTTTTCCACGTTTTCAGTCTATCGCAGGGTCACACATAGATACAGGCAACCATTCACTCACATTTACAACTGTTGGGCATTTAGGATCCCCTATTAATCTAACTACATGTCCTTGAAAGGTGTGAGAAAAAACAGAGCAGCTGGAAGAAACCATGTAACAAATATATACTTTTTAGTATTTATAGTATATATACTGTACAGTAAATATACAGTAATACAAACAGTGATATTTCTATTCCTGTCTCAGTGGATTGGTGACTCCATAGGAAAACAGAATGGAAAAGCTGAGAAAATGTTGACATTACGTGCCTTCAGCAGGGGTAGGCAACCCTGGTCCTAGAGAGCCGCAGCCCTGCTTGTTTTCCAACTATCTCTGCCATTTTCACTGTTGATTACCTGGATCAGGTGTGTTCAGCCAATCAGAAGCTTTAAGTGCAGGGATGGTTGGAAAACAAACAGGGCTGCGTCTCTAGGACCAGGGTTGCCTACCCCTGGCCTACAGTAAATCTAACTGGGGGTAGTTGTTCAGTGGACGATGAAGAGCTTCTCTCATCATCCATTTCTCATCCTGCTTTCAATCACTCAACCCCCCAACAAAGGAACATGGTGGCAGATGAATTGTCCAGGATTTGATAGTGACACACTGTACAGTCCCTGCTTACCCTTACATGTATAAACTAAAATGGCCACTGTACTACACAGATGACTGTGGTTTCACAGATCTTGGAAGGGTAACATTCAGTAGACTTGCAGAAGATGATAAAAATATCTGGTTGAGCCTTAAGTAAAACATCCTAACATCCATTTTGGTTACTCTAGACCACTCTAAAACAGTTTCATGTGGCGATGATTAAGAATTCTACATATTCCCACGGGTGTCTAGTAGCAGGAGAAACTTGTGAGCATGGACAATTGGGGAATGCAGGACCACATGTTGCTGAGTAGAATTCTAAGCAATCTTCAGCCAAATAATACGATTAAGCTCTTATCGAAACCACACTTTGTCATACACTTTATAATTTACAAAAACGTCTTTGACGTGTGAATCAACTTAAATGCTTGATTCAGTTTTTGAATGCATTTTGTGTCCTTCCCTCAAGACCTATTGTGCCAGTTGTGGTTGAAGATAGACATAGTTTAAAATCACTGCCAGAATGTAGCAGATAATTTAAAAAACATAAAAGTTAAAAGTTAAAAGTAGTTTCCTCTTCCAGTTACTCCAGGTAATTTTTTGTTTCCTGTTTAGGCTATTCCTTAACTTTGTTATATATTTTATGTATTTTTTAAAGAATATTCTGTCTTTTTGCAGAATTAAACAATAATTATGAAGTAATTTCACTACTTTAGGTTTGAGAGGCACTAAAATTATTCAATTTAACGTAGACACAGTAATCAGTGATGTTTTTACTCTAGAGATAGACCAGAGGAAGAGAGGAGCAAGCAGAGAAGCAGACAGAAGGTTCAGGGACTAATTTTTGGCAATCCCACACAAAAGAAAGCGGAAAAGGAAGATGGTGAATCCACCCGGCTATTTCCTCATGAGCAAAGAACACTTCAACTCTATAGCTGAGACAAAAAACAAAAATGTCAAAACAATTGAAGGCTCTTTGTATTATGTATCTGTAAAAGTTCATTCAAGACATGTTGTTCGAGAGAGTTTTTCTTCCCATCTACACACTTGGGATTATACTCTCGCTCCTCCATTAAGACCGGTGCGCAGCAGCTCCATCACCATGGAGACGGCTTTGTTTACTCGCGGGATCAGCTGATCGCACTGAGGACGCCCGACATTACCGATCTAACTTTGGCAAGAACTTTAAACATCCC
>JAUMHL010000028.1:4531570-4544235 GCA_032362345.1 Sandelia bainsii
TATCTATCTATCTATCTATCTATCTATCTATCTATCTATCTATCTATCTATCTATCTATCTATCTATCTATCTAAACCCAAGGAAAACCTATTATATAGCCTGCACACAGTCCCTCTGTGAGCTAAACAGTCAATCAAAGAAGGACAGTGCATTCTTATATAATTGAAAGAAAAATAATAGATAATAATAATATAATAATAACAGAATAATTTCTTGTCTCCTCTCTGATCTATCTTGTGATCACTTGATCGCGTTGGGAACCAGTGATCTATATATGCTGAGACTACATCTACAAGTGTAGAACAGTGGCACCTTGTGGTTGAACCCAACAAAACACCCCAGCACACAATACTTTAATCAAGTATCACTAGGGAGCAGTGCAGGCAAAGAAATAAGTGGGATTAAGCTCAGCAGATCTAATAGCTTCCTTCTGTGCGTCTGAACTCTATTAATTTAACTTTATTTATTATTATTTTTCTGAATGAATTCATTACACATGGTTAGTCATTTGTGATTCTGCACAGTTGAATTATTGCACTTATAGACATTCACTATACAGACATACAGTATATTAATACATCACATTAGTTGTGTATGTCATTGTATGCCCTGTTACTGTTGTTAGGAAATAATAGGAAGTGTGACTTTTTGTGACTGTAATGTACCCTGTGCACAGTAATGGATATGATATCAGCTGGTGAGTCAAAATATCACAAGGTTGGCCCATTTCATTTTCTGGCACATGATGATTATGGCACAATCCATTATAATAATAGATCAATCACACCACTATTTAATGTGCCACCGTCACAGCTCCACACTCTGTTTTGCCCAAAACTCAACCACTATCTGTTTGGCAAGAGCTTCTGCTTGTTTTCTGAAGGACAAGTTGTGTGTATGCGTACATGCAAATGCGTATCTGCCTGAATGGAGAAATCTATAAAACTGTTTATAGGGGCCCAAAACCGTGGGAACATGAGGGTGAACCTGAGACAGGACGCTAAAAGAGAGGAAAAAAAGAACACCAGCTATGAAGGATTTTCTTACTCCTTCACAGATTTTTCCTGCTGGTCATCAAAACTAAGTCTGAAAAGTCTTAGTAACTCCCAAACAGTTCAATCATTGTTTTGACAACAGTCACTCCCCCTCACATTCCAGCAGTGGCTACTGGAGCTGAACTACTGTAGACTTGTCGGTTTCATTTGGTTTTCATTCATTTACCACCCAGGAAATTTGATCTATTTAACATGACCTTGAATTGTTCAGTGTTGTAGTGTCTGTCTGACTCATACACTGAGCCCAGCATTAGCACGTAAAAAGAAAGAAATAGAAAGAAAGAAAGAAATTAATTTATCAGTGAAGTTAAGCTTGTTAAGCTCGAAAGCACAAATGCACAGCAGACTCACTTGTCAGGGAGACACACAGGAAATGAGCAATTTATTCTTGGATATTTGACGCGTGTGATGGAGAGAAGTCATATTTGAATAGCTGTAACTCATCGACACTCAGTAATGAAACTTATAATGCTTTGATTTACACAGCACAGAGGGACACTTTGTCAAACTTTAAACTTTGGACTTTGGTAATTACTGTACGTAAAGAATGTGTTTCTGGTGACATTAGTCGCCTTTCTGTTATTTCATAAACAGACTGACAATGGCCTTTTAACTAGGTACTATGACTGTACTGAATGTGAAAGTGTAGTTGTAACTGTGCATCCTAGTCTAAAGCCAGTCTAAAGCTTTGTATTAATTAAAGAGATGCTCCTTCTTGTGTCTTTATATCTCATCTGTTAGTAAGATGACTAACTAAAAACACATGGACCTTGGTTACAAGACCGAAAGATATAAATTATTGTGCTATGAATAGACTATGTGCACATGTGTGTGTTTGTGTGTGGAGACTGTGTGTCTATGGCTTTTGTGGAAAATTTCCCAGTGTGGTTTTGACTGTGTCATTTTTTCCTCAGTATTCACTTTCCAAAATCCAGCTTTAGCAGAGGCCTTTTAGGTAGTGACACAATTCTAGACTAAAGCTTGAGGTCTTCTTGTAGAGAGTAGAAGTGGTTTTAAAATGCAGCCGTGGTGTGTTAGTGACAAAGCCTCAGTCATCACCTTCCAATTGAATTCTTGCCCATCACTTTCAACAGCAGCTCATAATTAAGCGCATATCAAGCCTATTGCATCATCAACTCATCTGTATTTAGATCCTCACTTTATGATGTTATGATGACAGGTAGTGATGTGTCGAGGTGTGTTAGAGGTTATGTAAATGAATGGTTGCAGGACTCTATTCGTCCCTCCCCCTTGGTCTACAGACACCTTTCAGCTCATTGTTTTGACCCTCTGACCAGCAACTGTTTTGAGTAAGTCTCAGTCTCATCAAGCTCATTTCCAGACGCAGCAATAAACATGCAACGTCCTACTTACCTAGCACCAAAAGACAAAGCTAGCTACTATAGTGAACATAGCAGCGCATGCAACAGCTAAAAATAGTTCATGTAAAATAAAACTGGGGCCTGGCTACACTGAAGTTTACACCATTATCAGCGGGTTCTGAATTTCTCCACAGAGATCAATAAAGCAGTTTAAAAAAAAGAAAAAAGAAAAGCCTTTTTTCACAAATGTTCTTTTAATCATGATTTTTCAGTGTCAGAGGCAAAGCAATCTGAACGCACTGGGTGCTGAAAAACACACTATATCCATTAGTGACTTGCTGCAAATGTCAATGCGATTATCCCTCTGGAGTGAAACATGGCTTGATTTGAGAAGGATCACTGTGTGGCTCCTGGCAGACTCGTCTCTTAGATTCCTCAGCATGGAGACGCTGAGAAAGACTGAAGGGCTTTCAGACATTCAGATTCACCAAACCACTTCACCCCCTCTAGGCAAGCTAGGCTGTGCGCTTGCAGAGCAGTGAAAGACCTATACTGTCTGCATCATTTTACAGTGTTCAGAACAAATGAATCAGCTAAACTGTTCCAAAGGTTTTACTGAATATCTTTGTATTAGAATTTGAAAGGAAGGATTATGTGATTTTGGGAGTGAAACAGATCCTTATTGCCGTACTTGTAATTCACTGACAACTAATGGTACAAGTTGTATGTGTGTATACATTAAGACATGTTTATGTATAAACCTGCTGCTGTCCTACATTCCTCACAGAGGGATTTATCTATAGCATAGATAAATAGCATCGTATAGTATCTTGTGAAAGCACAGCTGTCATTATTACATAAGGGAAGGATAGAGGATTTGTCCTTTTACACAAAACAGCTTGTTTCTCACCATACAAAAATGACAGAAAGAGATGCTCATTAGTGTTGCAGTTGTAAACAGCAACTCTATAAATGCAAAAATAGGAGTTACTGTGAGCTTTGACAGGATAACAAACAAAATGATTAGGATAATGACTTAGCTACTGGAGGGGATGAACTTGTACTTGAGCTCTAAAGAGAAATTTGCTCTCAAATTGAATTTTAGAATAAAATTAGGACATTTGACATTGACATTTTTGGAAATACACATTCACCTATTTGCTGAGTGTAAAATGTGAAGATTTGCTTTTGATAATTTTCATGTCTATTTATGGAGCTACAGTGAGAGATCAGTTTAGCTTAATATAGACACGTTAAACCATCCGATTTTGCTGTAGTTTTAGTTTAAATCTTTTTCAGTCTTCGTCAGAAAAATGATGGTTTTAGTCAACACAAATGGAAGATATTTTAATCTCTTTTAATTCTAGCCAAGAGCTGCAATATGCAACTTTTGGGAATCGAGCAAGAGGTAACATGACACTGAACATCCATCCACTACATTCAGCCTTGCCCTCTCTCTACTTGATCCATTATCCTCTGCTCAGCCCCACAGGTAGCCTACTAGTCATTATGAAGTTACAATAAATGAGAATGTTCCAAAATGTACAAATCTAGCAGATTAGTAGTTGTGTTTCTTCCTTTTTTCTTTGTCCCTCTCTTTGTACCTTTCTGCAGGTATCACTGGCCTCGGAGCTGTAATGTTTCCAGTGTGTAGTTACTAGTCCTATATGCCTGCCCAGTGTTTTGTCTGCTGCTTGTTGTTCTTGTTTTGTTGCCTGCTGTTCTTTTCTCTCTCCTCTGTTCACTCACCCCAACTGGTCGAGGCAGATGGCCGCCCACCCTGAGCCTGGTTCTGCTGGAGGTTTCTTCTGTTAAAGAGAGAGTGGAGAGTTTTTCTTCTCCACTGTTGCCTAATGCTTGCTCAAGTGGGATTTGTTGGGTTTTCTACATAATTCTATATAGTTACATAGTTATATTCTGATAGGTCTTAAACCTGACTCATGAGCAATCCCCCTAGAGTAATGCCTTTGCCCACAATGACTTATGTTGTGATTTGGAACTATAGAAAGAGGACAAAAGAAAGAAAAGAAATAACTGTAAATCTCTGATTGGTCAGAAGCACAAGCCTCGCTCAAAAAACCTTAGAAGTGAATAATTCTGCACTGCTATTCAATGAGCACAAGTCACGGGAGATTTTGACAGTACCTCTCCACATTAAGATACATTTTGGAGCATATTTCTAATTAAAAAAATGTTTTAAAATGTTACGTACCATTTTATTGTTTTTTCTCTTCCCTCTTCATGACCACTGGGATTAGAAGGGATGATTTCAGCAACCAAATATTCAGTTGTTCATATAGGTACCTGACTATAACTTGAAGACAGACTTGAAAATTGTGAACTTATTATCTAACTAGTAGTAGTTATTTGAACGTGTCAGATGGTGAAATGGCTGACAGCGTAATGCAGGGTGTGGCTTGGCAGTGATTCCCTGCAGAGATACAGCTTGTTTGCCATTTCTTTCTGCACCATATGAAGTGGTTCATGTGAAAAGCTTACTGACGCATTAAGTCATTTTAATTAACAGCTACCATAATTACATCTTTTTTATCTATAACACTTTCTCAAACTATCTGTTCTTTTCCCATTGTCTTTCTTACCCCCTTCTATTTCTCTGCTTTTTTACATAAACTTGGCAAGCATACATGTCTCATGAGGTTTTCCAGATGTCTGGGTTGCAGGAATGTCAGTTTTGTTCATATTCAGCTTGAAGTGAAGAAAGACAGGAAAAAGAAAATGGAGAAATTAGATGTAACATTTATTGTCTTGCATTTGTTTATCTGTGATATCAGTCTAATACCTACCATTCCTCACTCCCCTAAAAAACCCCATAATAAATTCCTGAACCCGATAAAGCACTCTATCATCCCCATCAAAGTTCAAGGTATAAGTGGTAAGTTTAAATATTTTTGTAGCTGATGAAACCATTGCCATGTTATTGTATTACATCACCTGCAGGTGAAGAAAAGCTTGTAGGATTATAGTTTTATACAATGATGTCATAGGGAGGAAGGTGCAGTGTTATAAAAACTGACATCATCACTTTTGAAAGCTTCTCTAAACATTCTTATAATTATTTCATTAAGTCACAACATAACCTCACAGAATTAGAACTGGATTAACTGTGGGTACAGATACTACTTAGAAATCTTAGAGTTTTTAAAAAATCTAATCCCAGTCGCTGCTTTGAGACACTGACAACTGACTTTGTTTTTTGTGTTTTGTGTTCATGCTGTTGTCTGACATGCCCAGGCTTTGGTCAGGGCTCTTGAGTCTGGAGATGGCAGACAGTGATCTCACTTTAAGGATGGGTCAGCATTACCCTGCCAAATTGGATGGATTGTCAAGTTGCGTTTGGGTGAGGTCCCATACCATTATGTCAAAACATTCGTCCTTTTGTCTTTGCAATTCATGGGATAAGCTGTGAGTGCCAATTTTGGGATTTAAAGGATTTCCATATAGGAGCTGCCGGCTAAAAATAAATATTTTCAGGATAATCTTGTCCAGTGATGGAGATGGAGATGAGAAAAAAATAAAGAAACATAGGGACAACTCACAACATGCAGTGCATACTTAGGCAAGCAGTCAAAAAGGGTTCAAGTAAGTCTTCACTCTTTGACTGTTGTTTAAATAAGCTAATCTGATCAGTGTTTTGAAAGATAAAATCATTCTATGTATTGCAAAAGCTGGTAGGAGCGAGTTTTGTCTAGGGTGATTGCTCATGAGTCAGGGTAAAATGGAGTGTGAGTAATGCAGATGTTGTGCCGGACTGGTAGAGAGAACTGAGCCAGAAGGCAAAGCTTTCCAAGTACCAGTTGATCTGTGTTCCAGTCCTCACCTATGGTCAGGGGCTTTGGACAGTAAATTGCAAATACAAGTGGCTGCAAGTTCACTGAATAGATACTCACTTAGAGATACAAAGGGGGTACAAACTTAAGACATTTGCAGGGACCTCGGAGAGGAGCTGCTGCTCCTTCATGATGAAAGGAGCCAGTTGAAGTGGTTCAGCTTTTTCCCCAGGATGCCCACAATTGATTTTAAAATGCAGGATTACACAAGTTACGCTTTGTGCTAAATGTTAAAGTCAGCATATTAACATGCTAACATTTATTTAGCTCATTTAGCATGTTAATGGGTTGACGTTTAACATGTTTCTTCTAGCACTAAGCACAATCATATCATAATTGTTGATATACCACTACCTCATAGTAGCACAACAGGAAAAGTCAGGTGATCAACAAAGTACTGGCTTAAAACAGAGGCAATTGAAGTGCTCATGAGAATTATTTCTTCTTTTTTGGTGACATTTTTTACACTGCACATCTGCTTTTGGTAGCTTGAAAGATCACCTGGCACTGTATTGAACCATAAATGTCAGTGCAGTCATATCTGTTTCACACTCTGAGTTACTTTGTGCGTCAGAAGAGAACTAAATACAGGTTTATTCCTTTCACACTCTTCCTGTGGGAAGCGCCACCGAGCTGCAGTCTCCTCTCTGCTCTTATAAGGAAGAGTTATTGTAAGCAGGCTAAATTGAACACAGAGGAGGATGAGCTGTGGGTATGTGCAAAGGTGAGCCAATTCCCCCAGAGGCACACCAGATTAGGCGAAGTCAGGACAAAACATTAAAGGGTCAACTTAGTGTGCTCACTTTACCAAAATAAAAGATGCCTTCAAAGTGAAATCACTGCAGGAGTCTCCCTTTCATAGCTCCAGTCCTTTCTGTGTCCAGAAGCACAAACTTGGCCCCAAAAAGACCACAGGAAGATCAGAGTGCTCTTTAGCCTGCTTATGTAATAAAACAGTATCTGTGCCAAGACTACAAGTATGATGCTCTTTAAGATGCCATAATCAAGCTGCCTGAAGTAATTTGAAATAATTTCCTCCCTCTCTGCCCCAATCTCTCACACTCTTTGAAGTTGTTCCTCTTAACATTAAGAACTTGTTTGCACAGTGTGATTTGAGAGGTCATTGACCAGAGGAAATGAGCAGCTCCTGGTTTTGGTGTTCACTCAGTTAAGCCCATAGCTCTTCATGTGTTACTGCTGTATCTACTGCAGCGGTCAAGTCAAGATAATCTCCAGAGCTGTAAATGTTTGCCAGCACAGATAAAATAACTCTTATTTTACAGTGGTTTTATTCCCACATCCCTGCACTTGTATCAGGTAGACTAGTTAATAAGTATGTGACTCCAGAAAGGTCTCATCATGTTTGTAGGTGCTTTAAATGGTCACATGCTCACATGTGCATGCGCTTAAATAAAACCATTGTTAACATTGTTAATGTCCAATCTATAAAAGCTCCTGTGTCCTTTTGCAGCTTTTTGTAACAGATAGATAAAGGCTGTATTCCCAGTATCAGCAACTGGCCAAAGACCTTTTTTGGTCATATTACAGTAAACGTAGGCCAAATAAGCCAGGTGCTGGCTGAAGAACGCTGGACACTCAGCACTGAGCTGCATTACTGCTGCTTGACCGGCAAAATTCATTGGCATGCACTGGCTGTCTGAGAAGGCTGTTTTGGAGATTTTGATCAAGGAAATAGTTTATATTCTGATGGTTAACTTAAGATTAATAAAACTTTTCTCCTAGGGTATGACATGTTAAGAATTGTATTTGCTTTCTTATGTCTTGTGTAATGTCTGACAATACAAATGCTGTGAAATAGATATGACCACACTTCTGTGGTTCACTCTGGTTCACCACAGACACAAGGGGGGAGTGAAGTGCTAATATTCGAGATAAATAATTGCGGTTATCACTGGGTTTTGGTTACATACTCATATTATTTGCATAATAACTTTCCAGTATATGTCTCAGAAATTAAAGTAATGTCTGAGAAGAGTGTGCTGCCATGTAACACTTAAAAACTCAGCAGGATGTCCTGTATAATACTTACAGAAGAAAGGAATAAACTTTGGCACTTCCTGTCTGTTAGTAAGAGTGGCTCCCTTGGGAACAACACTTCCATTGGAGAGGATGCGCTAAAGAATAGGGAAAAGGGTGGATGTGTACCACAGAATTTGACCTAGCTCAGGTTGTCCCACACAGATCATACATAGTGTACCTAAAATATAATCCCATATCAAACAATCAGATTTGTATGCCTATTAACAAGAGTTAAAGGCAAGACGTTCACTGGTGTGTTTCAGAAATGAAAAAGCTGTCCTGCATGACTGGCCTTCAGGAGACTGTGACAGTTTAGTCATGCCCCTCCTGGCTGTTTGTAAGTTACGGGGAAGTGCTTATGTGATGACAGACAATAGATGACCAGTGTTAACACTGTTGGATAGAAATGCACAAGAAGACAAAATAGGACGTGAATAAATACTTGAATAAATTTAACTGCATGAATCAAGGATGCATAAGACACAAAAACCATTCTCCATGTCTCCAAGCGAGGGCCAGCTGTTCTGCATATGCTTTTTCTCCCCACAAAACGTAAACAAAACTCAATCAAAAGCCATTATGTCCAGCAATGCTTTACATTCAAACCGACAATTTCTTCTTGTTGCTGTGTTTCTATGGCAACCACACAAATGAAATGCAACTGGATCCCTGCATGAACCTTACCTTTGACCCACAACTGTACAAACACAAGCCAGTAAGATTATTAACTGTTCCTTTTCTCCGTGTTACCCCTCAGTAGATACCCGAACCTCCTCAAAACATCCGGGGTAAACAGTGATGTCAGGTAGGCCCCTGAGGGCCTTTTGTTTTCTGAGAATTTATATGCAAGTAAAAGCTTTCAAAGAGAATAATTGTCCATGGGAGGAATGCTGAGGGTTTTCATTTAAGACAGAGAAGTTTCACAAAGAACAACAAATGAATGAGCTGCTTTAAGTGTTTTAATGGTGGGAATAAGAGGCCAAACTACTTTCTCATCTCTCACCACCAGCAACTGCAATGACTCATTGAGTAGACATGGTAATTTAATGGGAAATAACTTCCCTTTCATTCTGTATGTGTGCAGGACAAATGACATAAGCAGCTGTACTTTGTGCTAATTAACAAATTAAAAATAGATAATAGGAAACTGAATTGAATTAAGGTATCAAGGTATTAAAAGGCGCTGATTAATTATTTGATTTAATCATTTATTTTATTGTCTTTATGCTTTATTTGTTCTTATACTGTTTGTCACAATCTTTTATCTCTTTATGTTGATTTTGTTTACATTTGTTCCATCTTTTTTATTGCCAGTCATCTGTGAAGTACTTATATAATAGCATGAACCTGCATGAAATCTGCTGTACAGTACAGTTTGATTGACAGTACATGATCATCTGATGACTTTCCATGCAGCTCTTTCGTTTTGTTTGCTAATGTTTAACTTCCAATCACTCTGATTGCACTCAGTTATTCTAAGTCTGTTTGCTGGAAACAGCTACCTGTGGTTTTACGCAAGAAGGTTTATGAGAAAGAGAAATTGGCAAGAACCAAAACAATGAGCAAAAATATGGTAAAAACTGTGCAGGACTTTGGTTCAGTAATATCTGAGATGTTGTTACACAAAACAATATCACAATTTACATATAAGGAGAGCAGAAATTGAATGATTGTTGATCTTAGCACCCAATGTGATAAAGAATATGGCTCCTGAAAAACAACATTGTTCTTTCCTACTGTGTAAAACAACAGGTGTGCCAAAGCATGTAAGTTATTTGATGTTTGGGGGTGTGGAGCTGTGATAGATGGATAAACAATAGTTTCACTTTGACTGCAGAGACGGAGGGGTCCTATTTCATTCTTGGGTTCCTTTAACAAAGAGGGAATAATCTTTGCTTGTCACAATGACGTTCCTTTGATCTTAAACAATTTTCCAAACTGTACCTTAACAGATCATAAAATGTCTTTTTTGGATTGCACAAAAATAACAGAGAACTCATCTTATTTCGCCTGAACACTCATTTAGAAATGAGAATTTGATGGGCCAGTCAGCATCACATGTTTTTCTTCTACATTGTTTAGTGTAAACATATTGCTAACTGTGCAAAGACAGAAAAGGGCACAACATAAACACAGTCCCACCCAGCTCTGTTGGGGAATGTAATAAACTAACAAAAACAAATACAGTTTTTCATTTATTATGTGGGAAACCACTAGATATTAAATGATGATTCACTCTGGTTTCCAATCCATGCTGGTATTTTTGGACACCCTGTTCCCCTCTTAAATCTCCACGGGGTTACTACACACCATTAGAGAGAAATTTCAGTTGTTCGGTTCCCAGAGTCACACCCCCTTTGTATTCCTCATTTTCACTCTCTGTCTCATTTACTTAGATTTAGATTTCACATGGGGCAAAAAGCCAAAGCTTTTGGCAAGATTATGTTACATGCGCCTTTTGTGTGCTCGGAGAGTGCAAGAAAAAGTGTGCAGGTGTGCCTGTGTGTGTCTTTGAACCATGTGAATGTGTCTCTATTTGTGTTTGTGTTGTGTGTCACCAGGCTATAACAGAGGGTCATTCCCACCTGTGGAGCTCTTTAAATGTGTATTCTCCCTTGTTGTGATGGAATTCCTCCTGTCAAAAAAAGAAACCCCCAAACAACCTCCATAATTAGAGCCCTCTCTCCAACAGCATTCTGCAGTAAGTGGATTATAAGGGGTTAAATGAAGAGAATGACTGAGGAAAAGAGGTTTCCACACAAAGTGTCAGGGCTGTCATGGAAATCTCATCAAAAAGTGATGGTGGTTCTAATTTGTTTGTCCTGAGCTGTCACTGTGAGCACAGCATGCCAAACTAATTCAAAATTCACAGCAAGACTTCCTATAACTTTAATAAATAGTTTTTGATTTGAGAGCAACTATGAGATAGAGGGGGGTGTTGTACGTAGTCCTGCAGGTTCACACTCAAATATTTTGTTCAGGACAAATTTACAGCACAAAGCTGTGAACTGTTTCATGGCGCCAACATATTTTTGACCGAAATCCTATTTTCTTTGTTTGACAAGGTGATAAACAAAATTATTTATGGCCATATTTGCTATGACTGGCTTTTGATGAAATTCCTCCTTTCAGAAGAATGTTTAACAAGACCAATGGTACAAAGTAGTCAACAGTGTTTGGTATCTCATCAATCTGTAGTTTTAGGGGTTTACTGTGCTGACCACATAATTTATATACTGTGGTCTGACTGGACATTTGTTCTCTGCAAGTCAACATTTTGCTTCCACATCATTTCTCTTTGTTATGCCCCAGTAACTTGCTAAAGACACATCAGAGTTGGGAGGCAGTAGACTGCGACAGTCAAGGTTTCCTCTATTTTATTTAAAAGTCCTTCATGTAGTGGCATTGAGTGGTAAACAACTTTGGTTGCACGCGGTTGTTGCCTGATTGTTTCTCCCCATGCAAGTGAATAAAATACAAACTTTGACCTGTGCCTAGTGCCATCAGGCTTGTAGCTTACTCTGAAACTAACTCTGACTCACTGTCAAAATCGATGCTCAGCCTGCTGCTTTTACTTGCTGTTACTGTCTACAAACATTGTGCTTCTGTTTGGTTTAGTTATGTATTTTTCTTAGTTTTTAAGTCATTTAACATATTTTCCACCTTGGCTACAAATTGCACCAGTGACTGGACACGCGAATACTTTGCATGTAGTATTATGTAGACAAAGCACATTTTGTTGTCATTATAATCATGCATTAACTAATTTATTAACATGTCTGTGTTCAGCATTTTGCATTGTGTCATAATTGCCTGGCATAAACATTTTCTTTGTCATTGCTTGATAAGTTTAATGTCAATATCATCTGTTCCACTGCTAGAAATACAGTATGTCTAGTATGTTCACTAAAGAGTGTTGCTAGTAAAAACTGTGTAAAGTCAGTGGGTTATGGCCGTCTGACATGTTAGACAGACTAATAATAATTGTCATTGTTGTCCCTTGTGAGAATGTCACTCACTCCACAAAACTATCGGCCACCCTGTATCTTGTGGACAGAGGGGGTGTGAGCGAGGTTGGAGAGAAAAGTTAGGGTGGAGCTCGGTCTGTGGCCTTGAGGAGTTTATAGTTCATACTTAGCCAGTGTGTGCTGCAAAAAACTCTGCATGGCCTATTTTTTTACCCGTTACACTTGTGTTAGCCTGTAAAAAATACATTCTAAACTCTGCATTTAAAAAAAAGCTTACAATCACATTAAAGTGACAGATGTTTCTGGAAACTACATACAGTTTTGTAAAATTCAATTCAATTCAGTTTTATTTATAAGTCATCTCGAGGCACTTTACATTGTAAGGTTTAAGACCTTACAGAATATAAGTAAATACAGAATAATGTGGAAAA
>JAUMHL010000028.1:4550002-4576148 GCA_032362345.1 Sandelia bainsii
TGGGACTGAGAATCGAACCTCTAACCCTTGGGTTGGGAGACGACTGCTCTACCCACTGAGCTATCATGCCGCCCCAAATAATGTGATGGCTTTGTAGCTTTTGTAGCTTCTGGTAGTTGGATTTTTTTGGTTACCTTTGGGCTTTGCTAATATAGCTAACCTAAGATGCTATTGGCATTGTTTTTAACACATGTAATAGTTAAGAATGAAAGCCAATAAACTAATTTCCCAAATTGTGAAAACCCCCTTTAAACAATTAAAACAAGCATACGCAATATCTGAGAAAGATGTGACCTAATAGACAGGGTAAAGACTTAAATGTGAAACTGTGACCACTGTTGATGCAATAAAAATCTATAAAAACCAGCACAATGGTACTTACCAGACTGAGTGCAGACTGCAATTCAATGTCAAGTGCCTGATACCTCCTCCTAGTTTCACTCACTACACCTGTGGCCTCCTTCAGGGCTGCTGTGTTCCCAGTCACCTGGACCTGCACCTCTGTGATCTGTGTAAAAGATAAAACATATACAGCACTTCCAACAATTAGTCAACCCAGGATGTGCTATGCATTGACATGCACCTGCTATAAATTCTGCCAAACCTGAGACTCATGCCATGCTTTGACCTCTTCCTGGTTCTTCAGTGCTATCTTCTCATACTTAGCCCTCATTTCCTCCATGATCCTGGCCAAGTCCTGTCCTTTTGGAGCGTCAACATCCACATGTACGCCAACCTGGGTGATCTGGGCACGCAATTCAGCAACATCCTGTTGAGGGGAAAATAGTCAGGGAGTGATTTCCTGAATAAGGTTTTTAGGGTCATCCTGTCAAACGGGTTAAGGAACAAAGAAATTGCCACAGATGTGAGTAAGTACAGTCATGGTTACATAAGTACTGGAAATATCAAATTGGTTCAGCTGAATTGCACATTTCTGACTAATGTTGCTCACAGTCTCATGGTTCTTCTTCAGGTAGATCAACTCTTCTTTCAGAGACTCAATTTCGCTTTCCCGGTGCAGATTAATGATATTGGTATCGTCCAGAATCTTCCTCAGTCTGGCGACATCAGCCTCCACCGTCTGACGCATGGACAACTCATACTCCATCCTAAACGCACATACTGTAAATCAGATATGCTAATCCTGCATGGAGAATCAATTTGCATACAAAGCTGAACACTCACTTGACTCTGAAGTCATCTGAAGCCAGGCGTGCATTGTCAAGGGCGATATCAATCTGTGCTTTGCCCTTGATCATGTCAAATATCTGAAAGATGAACAGATTTGGGGTGATTTTCAGTCTGTGAACTACAAACACACTGCTGTTCTATTCATCCACAGTCTATTGGGTAAAAGAATGACATTCATAACTATAAATTATAAAGGAACAGAGGAATCTTTTCTTATCATTGCTTGACATGGACATAAAGATAAGAGTCACATTATAGATAATAAATGTTGTTAAATCTGTCAAGGAAATGTAGAAAACACTTCAGTGTAATAATTCACTTAGGCTGTCATGACCAGTATTATGTGACATTTCAAATAAGGAAAGTGGAAGAATTAAAATATGCCAGTTTTTAACATATTTTTAACAATTAGCTTCTCATACTTTACCAGCAACATACTATATTATAAATATATTGTGTGCAAATTTTGTGACACTCGTGAA
Organism: Sandelia bainsii; assembly: GCA_032362345.1. Lineage (NCBI taxonomy): Eukaryota > Metazoa > Chordata > Actinopteri > Anabantiformes > Anabantidae > Sandelia > Sandelia bainsii. The sequence goes on from JAUMHL010000028.1 coordinate 4,551,676, forward strand.
GCTTATTTTCCTTTGCTTGTAGGCAATTCAGTCTTTGTAAAGCTATAAAACAGTGCCACAGTTAATTCTGTACAGTTTTCTTTAGCATTTCTTTATGACTGATTGATTCACTGACTCACTTTGCCCCTCAGGTCTGCGATGACGGTGTAGTACTTGCTGTAGTCCCTTCCCTCCAAAGGACCTCTCTTCTCAATGGTCTCTCTGATCTTGATCTCCAGTTTGCTGTTGGCCTTCTCCAGATTCCTGACTGTCTCCAGGTAGCTGGCCAGGCGATCATTCAGGTGCTGCATGGCTACCTTCTCATTCGCAATGGCCAGGTTTCCAGAGGACCCAGAGGACAAGGACTGGTAGTCATACCCACCGCCGAAGCTGCTGCCGACCCTTGTGCCATAAGTGACGGTGGAGATCTTGGTCCCACGGCCGCCTGCACCTCCACTGACACTGTGGGCGTAGGCCCGCTCTATCTGTCGAGGTATGGGAGTACCTGTCGTTGAAACACCAATAATTTGAGAACTCTGGCGTCTAATCAGGGGCTCCATTGTGAAAAGAAGTGTGCTAATTAATCAGAAGAGGAAGAAGCGGTGCCACAGAGGAGTTTGGCTGCTGAGAGTAGACGATAGAGGAGAGTCCTGGGGTCTTATATATCACTCTGAAAGGCAATATTTCTTTGTGCCACTCCTTTCCTATCTATATTACATTTTTACCTTTAACCTTCTCACTTAGACTTTGTTCTTCCAGTGAACACCCACTGTGAACCAATCTCTCAAAAGCAAAAAGTTGTGCTGACATTTTCATAGTGATAGTATGTAGGAAAAAAGTTCCACTGTTAACAATGATACCAACCAAAGCTCAAATTATAAAGATGGCCATACAAACTCACAGGTTTCATATATACTACACATCAATATGTATAAAATACAGCAACAACTGTTACACTGGGTAACATATTCCTTTATTAAACTGAACATGGCTATTGATTTTTCATATTGTAATAAACACACTGTCCTGACGTTGTGAATACCAGAGCACCAAGGGTGTATCCAGAAAAAGTGCTTTACTGACGCTTAAGTGAGGTTAACAAAAAAACATTTTGTATAAGGAAATCATTTTGCTTTTGTTTAAAAATGAAAGTGCATATTTAAAGAACAGGTTTGGGGGTGAATGTCTCACACATGTCTGAGAAGTCAGAAAGTATAAAGTAACAAACTGGTTTTGTCTTTCCACGTAACTTGTTGACAAAAATAAAAATATAGAATTACACAAGCCTTATGCTGTTACATAGTGTTAAGACCAACAGTGCATGTCGACCATGTTTGTGGGAGACTGGTGGGTGTTGCTTCAGATTCAATGAGTAACAGGAGTAACTGATAAGGCCCATGCCAGTGGTTTATAATGCTAAACTGAAGAATTTAAACTCTTATTATTAAAGTTATCACGGCAATGATCATTTTATCTTCCAACAACATTTTATCTTCAACAATCGTGAGGTAAACAGCAGAATTACCCTTTTCAGAACACCAACCAGAAATGAGCGCCTGCATGTAATTGGTTGGTCTAACAGAGAGTTATCACAGGACTCTAGTTTTTTCTTTTGTTCAGCTTTGTTTGCTGGGGCTCTCTGACTTGCACAGTGGCCTCACGTTTTTAGTTATATTTCAGTAGGTGTTGTAAAACTTATTCATAATTCATGTCACTCTCTGCTGTCATTATGTGTGTTTGCATGCTTTATTCTTTATGTTCATCGTGTTTTGATATTATACATTTTATATTATTTGATATATTTGCTATGAATCATTTTTAGTCCCAAACAAAACAACATGTTCACACCAAGATAAATTTCCCACATGAACTTTATTGAAACGTCTCAACATCACAGCACGACGGGGACAAAAACTGGACAAAAAGAAAACCACAGACGATGAAATATGAACATTTTTTAAAATCTAATTGAACTCGTTTTTTACTTTGAAATAAAATTCTATTTTGACATTTTAAAATTTCGATTTCAATTAATTTGTCTCTGAAAAAGCTCACTGCTCTTCAATTCTGAACCTTTGTACATATCTGCCAGTCGATGTACAGACACATAAATAACAACATGATGAAATAAATAAAAAAGATGAATTAGTTTTCTTCTAATCCAGTTTTTCATTAGCCTGTGAAAAGGTGTTTACCCAGGAAATGGCAATGTTTAAGCAGTAAGAAGAACCAATCGAAAAAGAGATTAACTTCAGCCGATATCATGTTAGTGTTGTAATGTTAGTGATAGTGCTTGTTGTGTTGTATCTGGTCCTCAAACGTTCTTGGTTTCTGTGCTGGAGGAAACCACTTTGCCGTCCACCAGGGTCTGTGTGACGGTCATCACTTTGGTCTTTACTGTTTTCTGCTCTTCCAGAGCATCCTGGAGTCTAAAGAAAAAGATCAAGGTCAAATTAAATGTCAAGTCATTTTCACCAACAGATTTTTTACATGATTGTTTACTGCATTCATCATAAAGGGAAATACAATAAAAGTTTTTTAGAATCATTATTTCTATCCACCTGAAGTCTCCGCCATCCAGCAGCCGTCTGTACGTTGCAATCTCGGCCTCCAGCTTCATCTTCATGTTGAGCAGGGCCTCGTACTCCTGCGACTGCACCTTAATGTTGTTGCGCAGCTGTGTGAGTTCTGCCTCCAGACCCAGGGTTATGCTGTTGAGAGACTCAATCTCCATGTTGTAACGCAACTCTGTGTCCCTCAGTGTACCCTCCAGAGAAGCTTTCTGTTAGCACAAGACAAGAAAAAAATGGGTTAAAGTTTTACAGTGAACTGGGCTTGCTGATGACAGCTCCTTTGTGATGGATCACCAGAGTGTAAAGCTTGTGTCAACAAAACAAATGTAAGAGAATTGAAGTGAGAGTGCTGAGTTGTGTGTTTCAGGGAGTTAAGATAGGCGTTTTTTGGGGGGTTAATGAAGTGAGTGCTGACAGAGCGCATCTCACCAGATTCCTCTGTGAGTCCAGCTCGATCTCCAGGGTTTGAATCTGTCTGCGCAGGTCGTTCACCTCTGTCTGAGCACCCTTCAGGGCCTCTGTGTTTTGTGAGACCTGGGTCTGCACTTCTGTTATCTGAAATAATAACAGAGATTGAAAGATAGTTAAAAATCACTTCAAGACTTTCTTTTTAACAGGGACTCTCTGCTTGTGAAATAAAATATGAATAATTTACCTGAGTTTCATGCCATGCTTTCAGCTCTTCCTGGTTCTTCAGTGCCATCTTCTCATACTTGGCCCTAATTTCTGCCATGATCTGAGACAGATCCTGTCCCTTAGGAGCATCGACATCCACGTGGACTCCTGACTGGGAAATCTGGTTACGAAGCTCCATTACTTCCTAAAAATAAAAGAACAGATAGAGGAATTAAGTCACTTATTCACAAATCCTAGCTTTTAGCACAATGTGACTGGAAACCACATGAAAACAGGAGAAATTGAGTAATGTGAAAATGTATTTGCACTCTTTAGATCTTATGGACTCTTATGGAAGCTATAGACTTTTTATATAGAACTATGACCCACCTGTGACTCCTAGCCACTTCCAGCCATAATCACATGGTAAGGTCAGGTACATATATAGGGTGTGCATCTAAACCTGTGCCTGGGGCCCTAAACATTTAATTCAATATTTCCCTTCACTAAACAAACGGTTGTGTTTTGGTTTATGTGCTTAAATGACAGTAATTTGAATTCTTTGGTGTTTTCTCTGTTGCCAAATATGGACGGGAATCAGTTTTTACGATGAGGCTTCCCACAGAATTCACACACAGATATTTCAGATATTATAACAAACCTCCCTCCCCCTCCCCACTGAAGTTTTCTCAAGTTTGTTTTCAAGAACGCCCTGCTGTCAGGACGTGTCGTTTGCAGTTGTGGCATAGTGGGGACGTGTAACTTAAGCACACATGGCGGTGATGTTTAAGGAGATTATTTAGATGAGCTAGAAAGCAAATATTGATTCAGCTCCTCTCAAGATGTGGATGTTTGCTTAGATGATGTCCGAAGGTGTTTTAAAAGTGACTTTTGTTTGAGACTAATTAGCAAGTAGAATAAACCTTCGACAAATCCACACTGACTGGTTCGTGTTTGAAACCTAGTTTGCTGAAATTTGGATTTAAATGTCATACTCACATTTTCATGGTTCTTCTTGAGGTGGATGAGCTCTTCCTTGAGGGCTTCGATCTCGCTCTCCAGGTTCATGCGGCTCATGTTGGTGTCATCGATGAGCTTCCTCAGACCGACAATATCGGCCTCCACAGACTGGCGGATGGCCAGCTCTGACTCGTACCTAAAAAGCACAGGACAGGGAGGTGAGGCTAACTTTCACACATTCACATTCACACAGAGACTTGGCTGTCTTTTTAAAACTCATCAGAACTTGTGTCCTTACAGACGTACAGAGTAGTTAACCCTGAATAGATCCATTCCTGGCCAACAATCTCAAGTTTAAATGCACGTATGGTCATTATTTGGTCAGCGTATATTCTACACACTAGTGGCCAGCTGTGTTTGTTGTGACATTTACTTTATGACGCGACTGCAACGCCTCTACTGGCTATGATGCAAAGGTGGTGATTAATCACTACAAGAGAAATGACAGTTTTTTTAGATCATGACACTATGTATTCATCCCACTGCCCATTCAGCTGTAAAATAGGGTGTGTCTGCGGCTGTCTTCCTTAGGGTTTTGCAGTTTCAGTGCAGTGCAGCGGGTGGGCCTTACTTCACTCTGAAGTCATCAGCTGCCAGGCGAGCGTTGTCGATGTTGAGGACCAGGCGGGCATTGTCGACGGTGGCATCAAACACCTGCAGCAGGTTTGCAAAAGAAGGATATTATTTAGATTGCAATTAAGGATAGGAGCCATATGCAGCAGAGAGAACAAACATGTGGGTGATCAGTTACTCCAATCAGCTGCAGAAGAAAATGACACATTAAAAGAGTACTATCAGGGCCTCTGCCATTGGAAATAAACCTGGAGAATACCACTATTATACTATCTATACAGCAAATATGAAGCTGGATTCAGTAGCCTTTGCTTGGCCTTGCAAAAATATTGTAAACAGTTGACTTTACTGTGTAGAAAGGTAAAATTCGTACGACTGAAACAAATAGGTAATAATGTGTTAACTAGTTAGCTTCAGAGTTGATGGTGTGGGCCAATTCTGTTTTCTCTGGACAGACCTATGGTTGTCTTTTTTCTCATGCTTCCAGTCTTTATGCTAAGCTAAGCTAACCAGCTGGTGGCTATAGTTGGATATTTAGTGTTACTGTTAATTTTTTTTCGAGTTTGAATTGGCCACTGCTTATACTTATCTAAATTTCTTACTTGATTAAGTTATTTCTGAATCACAAGCACAGTGTACTGATACGCATTCATATAATGGGTGTTTATTCCACTGACGTTAGCATTAATAGGTTTAATGTTCAAGGATAAGTGTCATTGTTTGTGTTTTTCAATGAGAGCACTGCAAGCTGGCCACTTCAAAGACCAGATGTCTGCAGTATTTGCTTTAACAGTCACCGTCTGGTAGATATGGGCGTAGAGGGATGGACAGGGGAGAAATCCAGGTGCCAAAGTCCACGAGCCAATCATTGGCTGCCAGGCAGCAACTGTCCAGTCATTGCTCAGGAACAGGATCTATCTTGTCAGGCCGGATGAAGGTAGATGATTTGCATGACAGTGGTGATGATGGGGGTTGTGATGGTGGTTTTGTGTGTATATGCTCGGTCATGTGATTGCACATGCATATGTGTGTTTGCATGGGTAGTTGACTTTGTGTGCTCTACCGGATTGGGCTGTTTTAATGTTGCAATGAGATTTTGGATTTTCTCAGACGGGGAAGACCCGGATTACATTTTGCAACACATCAAAAGAAAAACAAGGCTGTTTGACCAGGGGCTATTTTGACTAATTGAGGCCCTCAGTAGTTAGCAGAATAAATTTACTTGATCCTTTATTCTTAAGAGGGACAGTTTTGCTCTTGTATAATGCTGTGCAAATAATAACATTTAGGAAAAAAAAGGGGAAAAAAGTATGCTTGTTGTGTTTCCTACTTTGTCCAATTAATTTATGTCATAATTTCAAATGAAGGCATAGCACTGTCCTACAGTGAGAACACTATGTGGGTGTTTTTCCTGTTAGACCCAGTTTAGTGCGACTGGAATGTTCCATCTGGAAACTTACTTTACTTAATTTTCTGAAAGGGAAAGTTTAGTTTGAATGACGTGGCAGCAAGCGGAGGGTTACAGAGTCCAATTATCATTGTTTTTTTATGTTGCCCTTAATGGGGCACAATATGGAATTAATGATTGACAAATATTCCTTGTTGTGCACTGTCATCTTTTAGTTTCGGTTATGAAATAATTTTCCACTAATTCACTATGCCTTATGTATATCAGGTAAGTTTTAAATTAATGCATTATGTGATTATCAACTTGTAAAAAGCAGAACATAAAATAAATAAAGATCCACCTTGAAATATCATTCTCACATTAAGTGAGATGTTTTTTCATTTCTTTGTTCTTTCGTTATCTGCCTCTATTTTATGTATGCACATGATAGTAATGACTAGTCTTCACCTCCATTGTCCAACCAACAACACACAATTCGAGTTAAACAAACAAAAAAAGCAAAAAGGTACTGAAAGTCATGATGAATGGGCTTGCAATCTGACCATTTTCAACTTAGAGAAACTGCCTCTCCTGCTTTTTTGTTTATCTTTGCTTTTCTGTGTTTCTGACCCCTGTTGCTCCAACATTCCTCCACCATACTGTTTCCGGTCCAGCTCTTGGCCCCCACCTCATAAAGTAGCAGTGGGCACTGCACCGAGGACCGACCCAGTCAACTCCCTCAACACATTTATATCACAGAATACACAATATATGACTTTGAACACATTTGCTGTGTAATGTATTTTCAAAATGTATGTGGTATTTGGTCTATTCTACTTATTTCTTTCTTGGTCACCTCTTAGACATTTATCATCTTACATGTCACCCTAGGTTTTATCTTTCGACTCAACAATCCACCCTACCTCCCTCCATTCTTTCCTTCAATTTCCTCCTCACATGCTGTTGTTTAACACTTAAATACACAACGCATGCACAATTCCCCAGTCCCCTCCTCACCTCCTTCCTCAGGTCATTCAGGATGGCCTGGTACTTGCTGTAGTCTCTGAAGTCAGGTCCACTCTTCTCCAGGGCCTCCTTGATCTTGATCTCCAGCTTGTGGTTGGCCTGTTCCAGGTTCCTCACTGTCTCCAGGTAGTTGGCCAGCCGGTCGTTGAGGTTCTGCATGGCAAACTTCTCATTACCCATGATGTCGGTGCTGTTTCCGCTCACCTGGATGCTGCTGGAGAAGCTCCCAGCTCCAGAGCCAACTCCCATACTGGATCCCAGCCCACTGCTGACAGTGGAGGAGATCCTGATGTTTCTTCCACCGGCCCCACCATGCATACTGGGGGCCCTGTAGACAGGAGCAGAGGTATGGACAGCTGTGATAGCAGAGGGCCTGCTAGACATGGAAGTGCGCATGGAGTATGTTTGCCTGGTTGTTGTCATTGTTGCTAAAGAGTATGAGACTCAATAAGAGAGACTGTGAGTAAGAGAGAGAGGCACTGGCTGGGCAGGCAGAAATGGGAGCTCACAGACACAAGGCAGAAGGAGAGGGGAAGTTTTTGAACTATATAAACCTTGTGGGCCATTGACCCCGCCCCTCACCACTCCCCCTGTCCCTCCCTCATTTCCACCAGACTCAACCGCAGACTGCTCACAGCATGCCTTTGTCCTCCACAACCTTGCTAAGTTGGTAAATTCTGAGGACACACTGGGATTCAATAACTTGGAGATTTGGAAAATAAAATTAGATATTTTTAGTAGGCATGAATGAGTAATAAAGTAAATATTACTTGGAGTTTGGTGATAGAGCAGTAAAGTCCAAGAACATCCTTTTATGATTTTATTTCAGCATTATCCACAAAGAATTTTACCTGAGTATGAAGCCGTAATGTGAGAGTAGATATTTAGTTTTTTAGATGGGCGAGGAGCATCACAAAACCCAGTTGCATAAACAAATATTTCTCATTCTGACACCTACATTACACTCATCACAACATGTTATCAGTTGCTTCACACTCTCCACCCTAAGAGGGACATGTCAGTGAGGGAGCATCTCTATTCCAATTAATTCATGTCAGCCAGTTCAACTAAAAGATTTCATCATTGATTTTTAGTCACTGTGGGTGGGTAAGATCAGGCCATGTCACACCTGGAAGAGTGAGATGCCTCGTTTGATTGTGGGTGTTTCAGGAAAGAATGAACTGCACCACATAACGCAATGCAAATTGAGCATACTTCACAGCACAGCTCACTACTGTACTTTCTTAAGTGTGAGCATTTTATATTTAAAAGTATTTCAAACCATTTCAGGCGTATATTGTTTTCCCTTCATTTCAACATAAAAAAACTTTAGAAACAAACTATCGACTTCTTGGAGGATCTAATTTGAAATAAAGCAGTAGCATCAGTGATAAAAAAATACCTGGATGGTTAATAAACCTGGACAGAACAAAGCCTCAGAGACAAAAGATGTTGAGTTGTAGCTCCAGATGGTATGCACAGTACATTTGGTTATCTATCCAATATGGCCGGATGTGTGCCTGATTGTCCCCCTCCCATTAAGGATACAGTCAAACAAAGGAACAATTCCTCAGTCTCCTTAGTAGATATGTAGGAACAATGACTTTTCTAAACCAGAAATTCCAGACCCCCCACCTGCAGGTTTTTAACACAAACACATTCTGCACACAAAACCTTTAAAGCTACTTGGTATTGGCTTATAACAAAAACATAAATCCAGCTTTTCTCTTTACTTTTTTTTTGTTGCAGTTTTATGTTTTTTTTTACTGGTTATGTAAAGTTACAAGAAAAAAAGCTTGTGTTTGTATTTATTTAACATACCTGTCTGTCATCAGAGCTTAAATCGCTGTTTTCCAGGGCGAAAACCATTAAGCAACTATACATATTTGGAAATCTCTTGTTCTCTGATACAATTGCTGCTTAACGGTTTTCTGTTAGTCTGGAGTCATGTTCAGTCTCATCCACTGCTCTCAGTATTTTGTTTGTTTTTCAGGAAGGAACATGCAACAGGATATTAAAGTATAAAGTTCTTCTGTTGAAATCAAAACAGCTCTTGTACTGTCATTGAGCAGGGAAACAAAAGGGATTCTTGCTAATCATAGCAATAAAGTGCCATGTTAGGAAGTTACTTCAGAATATGTAATAATAGTAATGCACCAAAACCTACTTGTAAATTTTTATTATATTTGTTCCATCGGCGAGACAAACACTAAACAAAAACATGACTTTTTATAAACAGATAAACATCAGACTTCCCTAATCTCTTCCCGAAAATGACTAATCCTAACACAAGACTAAACCAGCACAGATCCCAAGGGGTCTTTTTATGGTTGGCCAGTTCTAGAGTTTTAGTTTGTCCAAAAATGGCAGCGATGACTGCAGTGTTTTTGTCTGTTCCTGGCGACTGCCACACCCAACAAACAAAACAAAGATTAGGAACAGAGATGATAGTGGTATAGAGCAGATAAAAGGTGTCGAGTTTCAAACTCGTTGTGTAAGGTAAAAGATGGAGATCACTGCAGACTTCTTTCCCACGTAAAACACTGTGAGAAAACAAAGGCTGGGAATCATATGGATTATGTTTTGAAGGAGGGGCTCAGAGGTTTGGGAAAAGTGACATGGAGTTTGAGTCTACTCTCGTATCTATGCATTAAGTGCGGTGCTGGGATTTGGTTAGCTTAGCTTAGGCTAGTTTTGAGAGAGACGGTGGGAAAAAAAACAGCTTTTTCTGTGCATGTATTAAACAACAACATAGTGTGTCCATTAGCCATATTGGTAATCTTTTTTTTTATCTTTTAAAGAACATCAGGCTTCTGGTCCTTTATGCAAATTGCTAAGATAATAGCACCCCCAGATTCTTAATGGAGAGATATGAGATCGGTACCAATCTCAGCCCACTCTCAGAAAAATATGCGAAAACTATTATTTCACAAAATGCTTGTTGGCTTTGTCCCTTTGTTTCACTACTGTAGGCCTATCAGCAACAAAACCATCTTTCATCCAGGTGTGTCAGATGCAGTAATGTAATGTTTTTGTTCTTTGCTCATGTTTTCTAAGTGTTACTGCATGTCAGCCGTCAATGAAACATTCATTCCACGTAAAATAAACAGTCATGGCTTTGGAAAAACCAACCCTGTTATGACAAAGATGATGTGAGGTGTGTTTAAATAACATTTTGGCTTCTGAGAATTTCTGTTGCACAATAGTACAAAATAATAATAATAATAAAAACTTAGATATGAATAGTTGCAGCTAGCTAGCATCACCTCTCAACTATCAGAAGCCTCTTGTTTACTTTCTTGTTTGTCTAAACCCCATATTTCTCTAATGATTCAAAATATAAATAGGGAAAATGACAGTTTTTGCAGACATATCCGATTAAAATGTTTGACGTGAAACATTATTCCATTGTTTGTCACAGGTTTTGGCAGATAGCAACGCCAGCTTGGATTTACCTCAATGCTTCTGGCCCAGTGTCAAGAATTTTGTTCTGCATTGCCCAGATAGGTCGCTCACCGTGACTGGTTTCCCTCCTACCTACACGCTAATCTCTACTTCCACAAGACTTTCATCAAAGATTTATTAAATTGTTATAATTATTTTGTGTGTAGATCTAGATGAACATGGGGTATGAATGTTTATTGAACTTGGTTTTTATTTTGAAAACTCAGTGACATTATCAATATTAATTTTAAATGTAGACAGTAGGTGAAAACTATGTTATAAAAATACCTCCATTTTCATTTTCTCCACATTTTCCTTTCATTTTCTCAGCTGTCCTCACTGCAGGACCACTTCATTTACTATAAACTACAGTGATCACAAACAAGAACTTGCAACTGGATAAACAACCATTTTTAGTTGTGTGGTGGAGATTACATCTGAGTGAAAATCTGCTCAGACCTGTCTGCTCCCTTTAGAATAAACAGGTTATTTTTGATCAAATCAGAAAAGACAGAAACCACTGGTCTTAAAGTTGAGTCATGGCAACTGGACTTCTTTCTTGTAAGGTTGAAACGTTTCGCTCTCCATCCGCAGAGGGAAGTTTCCCTCAGACCGACGAAGCTTAAATGTTCACACAGAGAAGTAAAACTGAGTTACTACTTTGTGTGTGGTCTAAAAAATGAAAATGTTTGCTTAATTGTTTTATACATAAAGAGATTTGTGAGGTAAGGAAGTGTCCCTTTGGAACTGATACAAAACACTGCTTGTTGGTGTGTGTAGTTCTGGGCATGGGAGAAGAAAAGCTGAGCCTCTGTGCACTGCACCACCCATATCAACCTCATGTAATTATACAATTGACCAGGGTGGACACTAAGTCTGGGAAGTCATAAGACAGTCACACCTGCAGTGTGGTAAATAGTTTGGCAGTCCACGCTCTCACTTTTGCTAGAAATGTGAGGGGGAAAAAGGGTCAGATGCATATGTCTATATATGGCATTTATGCTGTCAGTGTGAAATTCCCTGAGAAGAAGTCACTTTCCTGTTTGGAAGGTTTTCTGTTTAGTTACAGGGGTTGTGTTTGTTGTTAATGCTGAAGTAATAAAGTCATTTGCAACAGAGGTTGACTCATGATCATCTGATTATAAGTTGAAACTCTTCTTTATTGGGGTTGAAAAAAAAGAGCTAACAGTAGCTTTGCTGGCATGAACAGCTTATTGACACTGAAGAGTTCTTGTTCAGCTGGAACCATTTTTTGCTCTGTTCTGACTTTAGGGGTCTGAACACCCACAGAAAGTGCTAAATCATAGCTGCCTTGACAGACAGAGAGAATGACCATTGAGAAGCCTCATTGACAGGCCTTGCCAAGGGATCATCCTGTATCTGACCTCGGGTTAGACACTGAACAATCCTTTGCCTCTCAGTCAACATCTCATTCAGGAGGAGGACATGCATGATTTCAGTCCAACTCCCAATGAAACGCCTACTGACACAAGAGCCATTAGTCACAACTTACTCACACACACTTACTGTCACTCAGAGATATTATTGGATAGCACTGCATCTACAGTATGTGATACATCTGACTAGATGTGAGAATATGCAGCATTGGCAATTAAGCTCACGATGCCACCATGAGATTGTACCAGCATTAAAAAGCTCACGACTCACTCGGGGGCACACAGATGGAAAACAGTTGCGAGCAGACACATTTACAGGTGTGTGGAACATTCCAGCCAGGTGCATTGGCCCACTGCAGACTGCTGAATCACAGATCATGTTCATGTGGTTGTGTGAGAAAATGACAAGAGCAGACTCAATGTCATGTCTGTGTCTGTTAAACTAAACTGATGTGCATGTACTGTGCAGATGATTAATGGGATGATTGCTGCTTGATTCCAGGAAGCCAGGTCAGATCTGCAGGGGGTGGATAATGTAGCAGGTGGCCATGACAAGACAGAGGAACTTGTTACGTTTTTATGAGGGTTTTAATCAGCGGTATGTATGTTTGAAGAGGGTGTAAATGAAAAGCGACACACTAAAGTAAAATATGAGTAACGTTTGACAGCTGTAAACCAAAACTGGCACAAGAGTGTCACAGGTTGAATCCGGGTGCCATCGCAGCTGAAGGTTTATGAGGAGCAGACAGATCCAGAGGAGAAAGTTGAGGTCAGAGGTCACGGGCCTGGTTGGAGTGAAGTCAGAAATTGGGTATGTGGTCTTCAGGGTGGAGCACAGGAAGATAACAAATGAAAGCTGCAACTAGTCATATGTTGTATGTGAAATCTCTGTTGAGATTAATGTTTTCAAGGCAAATAATCAAGAATTCTTTGAAAATTTATATCATGAACATTTATATGACAATTGACTGACAACCGAACAGTACATTAACTCTATCTCACTCACACAACACCACAAAGGTTATCAAAATACTATCCTAAACTGTGTGGCCTGTTACAGATGTGGTACAGACTTTTGTCTCATAAAATTACTACTGACAGGTTGTTTCAGAACATTTTTCTCCCAGTCTGCTAAGTGCTGCATTCTTTTACTGCACAGAACTCTTATGGCGGGGGGGGGGGTTCTAACATAGATGGTGGGCATACAAAACACAGAAATTGATAGTGATTGACTAGTGATACGAGGTTTAGGCATTAAAAGCAGTTTAGCTAAGGTTAGGATTAAAGGTCATATATCGTATCAGAAAGTGATACAATAATAATTTTTTACATTTAGTCACCTTAAGTGGAATTTTGATAAGCTGCTCACATTTTCTTTAACCTACTGACATACTGTTGCACTTTATGTTGCGCCACATGCACTGTGTCATGGTGCACAGTCTGGGCTTCTAGAGCATTTGAATGTTAGGAAGGTTTAGGGCAGATACTGGGTGGAATGTAGTAGTTTAGATGTCCAGGATGGGTGTGTGTTGAGCTGGGGAGATATTCTTACTGTGGAAGACTGAAACCGTGAAATGTGTAGGAGGATGAGTTCTGAACAGGATACTTGTATTTTCCTTGGATGGTTGTGTGTGAAGAAGTGATTTATAAAGATGTTGCAGGAAAGGCTTATGTAAGGTGTGTCACTTCTGGTAAAGGGCTTTAGGGTGGAGTTTAGTTCAGTATAGAAGACCTTTACATGCGCATTTACAGAATCTCTGGATGGGAGTCGTACTTTATATCATTGTATAATCTTCTGTGATGTAATTCATACATTCTGAAAGAGGCAAAACAAAAAACTAGAAAATCACATGCACATTACATGCACTAACACAATGGTGCATATGCTCCAATGGTCTAAATCACTTTCTTTTTCAATTCGTCAGTATTTTACACACTCAAACACTCTTAGTCTCTGTGTCTCCTCCTCTTCCCCATCACAACCCACATTCCCGCTCAGTAATTGCTCCCAGAATCCCTCCCTCTGATGCAGAACGCTACTTGGGAAAGTTCCAAACTGGGTTATTTCCACGTTACCATGGCAATGGGAAACAAATTTGCTGAGTTTACTTTGGGAAAACACTATGGTCTGACCGTTATTTTACAACCCCACTGGGCACACATGATGGGCCTGTATGGACACTTCTTGGCAAATCCCTGGTGGAGTTGACACACCACATTTCACAAGCATTTGCAAGAACAAACTGCAGTAGCCAGGGTCCAATTTTTCAGAGCTGTTCACCGCTCCCTTCTGTTTCTGAACTGCTGGGCTGGAGGTTTTCAGACACAATGGGTTCATTTGACTGGACAGGCACAGTGTGAAAAAAAAGCTCTCCAAAGTGCTTCAGTCAAGGATAAAAAGAATGAAAAGAAGGGGGAGAGAAAGAATGACCACTGTCTGGTCTCAAAGAATGTTCAAACTGGCCAAGTCTGACTCAAGAAGAATCAGCCATTGATAGAGATAAGTGTAAGAAGCAAGTGTTCCTGTTCGGAGCACAGGCTTTTAATGTGAAGCCGAGTACATGGGGCGTTTCCATGCTTGACAACCTGAATGTCATAAATGTCAACGTATCAAAATTTGAGTTCATAAGGAATAAAATGCCACCCTGCTTAATTAAATACATTTTGCTGCTCCAGCTTTACGTGCGTTGGAATGACTAGATGCTTATAGTAGCTAACATTAGCAAATTTGATGTATTTATATGTCATATATTTATGACTGTTCTCTGCTTGTACTACTATGAAATTCACACACAACACACAATCACTGTAAAAGTGAAGAAAATAGAAAGTAGTAGCAGGTGGTAGTGATGGCATTCTGACTGATGTACTTTATGTTGACATGTGCCTTGTTTTCTCTGTGTCATTTGCTACTATGCTGCTACACAAATAATTGTCTACTGGGGACAATAAAGTTGTTACTGATTGACTGACTGACTGATCGATGGATTGACTAATGGCTAAATGCAAGTCAGCAAAGTCACACGGGTTTCACAGGTGATAATAGTAAATGTTAAAGTCTAGGGTCATTAAGACAACAAACTCAGTAACATTGTTTATCTCAAATTTACGAACATTAGTCACCATAATCCGCTGGACAATAAATGATAAACCTGTATTTAAGAATGTATTCGGCTGAGCAATGGTACATTTTATTGCTTATGAATTCAACTTTTCATTTGTAACAGGGTGTTAAATTTACTTTAAATGTTCAATTGCCTGACATTATGAACAATTTAAGATAATACTTCTGGAGTAACTATGTAGACAGTGACAAAACAGCAAATTTTTGAGAAATATGTTATATTCTATTGTACCATATACTTTGAATAAGCCAAAAACCAAAGAAGATTAATTGGTTTACTCTTATTTTCCCTTGTTTCCATTGGTTCTCAAACCCTGTGGTTAAATCTTTCCCATCCCATCTGGCTTTTTGCAAGCTGTGTCTATTTCAGGTACAGTGGTTGACTCATTCCTGCCATGTAATTACCTCCTGGCTGACCAGTCACCGCCTCGCAGATTATACAGGAAATGAAACGTGCAGGGAGGGAGGCCGCTTCAGGGAAATCCCTCTCGAGAGGGTATCCCCATACCAAGAAAACCCTCTATACCCCCTTTCCCTCCTTGTTTCTACCATCCTCCAACATCCACAATGACCATAGGCACTTCTGGAAACTATTACATCTTCCTACAGCTTTCCATCCTTTTTCCCATGCCACGCCGCTGTGGCTGGGCATGGTTTAAATTCATTCCAAATGGTGGGAAATGCATATCGCTCTCTTTCACTATTGTTCTTGCTGTGGCCTATGCTCCTTCTGCTTCTGTAATTTGCAGGAAAGCATACTGAAGTGCATGCACATGCTCCTTCATATTGGGACACACTGAAAGAGAGGAATAGTTGATAAATATCGCATATGTTCACTAGCTGCAGCATGTGTGTCTGAAAATGTAAAGTGACAATCAGCAGCTACCTCTCTGTTGGAGCCTGATGTCTGGTTCTAAAGGAATTTGTCTGGCAACCATATGTTGACGTATCAGGAAGTCAGCCAGAATACCATTCACTGACCTTTTTAGTGGCCCCTTCCTGAGCACTTTTGTAGAGCTATGGCTCTTTGTGCTTTGAACGCTTTGTGCTGAATAAAATGAGCCTGCATAATGGAATTCTGAATATTTAATGTGACTTGATAGAGAGCCAATGCATTTATCTTAATTCTCAAACTGAAACTTGAATTCTCCTCATTTTTTCTATAAAGCAAATTGAAGTGATACAGCAGATATCGTATTTTCCATTTCCAAATAGAGATAAAAAAGTCTAATCTTTTTAGTTACATTTGCAACATATCTGTTGAAACAGTGTTTTATTTTCAAGCTTCTTGGTGGTCGATTACCAGAACAAGGGCACTTCATACTGTTTAACTTAAACACTGAATTTGTTAATCCTCAAGTTCACATACAGCTATTTGCCATTAGTAACTTAAGACATATCTGTGAGGACCCATTGTGCTATTGAGTTTCATTCCATCCAGAAAGTGGAAGCTATTTAGCTTAGCTTAGCTAACGTCAGCACTGATTAGATGCTGCTTTTCATTAAAGTCATTGGTGGCTCTTCACTCAGAAGTATTCGACCCTTACTCTACAACGGACTGGCAGCTCTGGCAGTCCTGTAACCTCTGCACACCATACATTACTCTGTGATTATGTGCAGATTCAGTAATAATTATCACATTTTCTCTTGCGTTGACAGTCTCTTGTTCACTGTGTACATACTTTATTACGTGCATGTTGTGTCTTCTTATTGTTTGCAAATGTAACTTCTGGGCGTGTTGTTTGTCTTTTCTCCTGATCTTTGACCTGGGAGTGTCACCTGATGACTGGAGAGTGTGTGGAAGAATGCAGAAGTAACCACACTTGGGCCTCCCTTCTTTCTTAACCTCCCAAAACAGTCACAATTTCATAATGACTGAAACTCTTTTTTCTTTAAAAGTTATATTTCAGTTGTTCTTATCTTGTCCTGTAACAACACTGTCTTTCCCTTTGTATCTTCTTTCATCTACTAGTTGTACTTCTCGCCTAATATCTGCCCTTGGCCTTATTGGCTTCTGACCTTCTACCTCCTTTCCACTAAACTAAACTTTTCTCATCAAGCTATAACTGTTGATTATATTTTGCCGCTGCGTTCCCTCTCTGTTCCCTTTTTCTTCCCATGACTATTTATCACTTAACCATTCTGTCTCTGTTACTCTCTCTCTTCTTCCCCCTTCCAGATGTTTGTTGCAGTATTGTGAGTTCTCTTATCCTTTTCTGGCTCTGTGTATTTTCTTTTTCTCTCTCCCTCCCTCTTTACATTCCTCTCCTAACTCCTCCTGACCTTGCTCAGATCCTGTCCTGCACACCCGTCTCCCCCACAGGAATGTGCTGTTTGTACATAAACATGACAAGAGGATAGATAAGAACGTGTCTGCACAAAGGCAGGTCTCTGACCAGAACACAATACTATTAGGGGAATTGTGAAGGAAGGAAGATGAGATTTGTCATCAGATTCCAGCTTTGAGTTGAGTTGAGCTTTGATTGTTGGGTCAATGATGCACTCACTGTGCTGGTCCCAAACAGAAGTTTAAAACTATAATCATGTGGTTACAAGGAATTAATTGTTTAATAGTATAATATTTGCAGATGATGTCAGTGCAAATTGATTCAAATTTTCTTTTGCAGATTCTCATTTGCAAAATTCAGTTGCACTAGATCTTGATGGAAACTTGACTACTGTCATATATATATATATATATATATATATAGGTAATTCTAGAAACATGGTTCACAAACATCACCCGCTCACAAAATAAAGACTACCACTATTGTGTGGGTGCTTTACTGACCTAATTTGGGTTAAAATAGCAAAAGGGGTAAATTTTGACAAAAAATTATTGTGTAGCTATTTTGTTGGATTATTTATTTATATTCATTGGAAAAATAATGTACTGGTTTCCCAGAAATGACGTCAGATGACAGATATTTGTTTGCTGTTCTAGTGTCAACACACTAACCTTCCCCCTCAGTCATTGATTAATGGTTAACGCAGTAATGAGAGATGTTGAGTTTGAGTGAGTAGCAGCTGGATGTTACTACTTAGTCACGGATTGCTGCACCAGTACCCCATGAAACTATGGATGGGGATGCACCAGACTCAAGGGAATAGAACATTGCAGCTGATTCACTGACTACAATGAATAAACTTCCCTTCAAAATAGGATGTATTGCTCACTGCAAGACATCCAAACGGTTCTCTTGATAGACACAACATCCCCAGGATCTTGCTCCTCTGATGCACAAATCTCCCAATTAATGCATTACATAACGGTGTCAGATTACATGCAAACACATGCAGCCGGGCCACACAATGGCTGCATTTACTTTTGCTACTATGTTGGACAGACAGCTGGACACTGCCACGTGAGAAAATAACAGAGCAGCATCTGACTCATTTTTTTGTTCAGCGTGTAAGTGTGCTAGTGTGTTGAAGGTTTTTCATGATCAGAACTTCACAGTGCTCATTTTCAGTGGCTTCCTATTTTTATGACAGAAGCTACGGCAGAAGGGGGCAGTGTGGTGCAGGTGTTTGGTGCACAGGTAGAAGCAGTAGGTTAAATGTCAGATGAGGAACATAATTATCTGCCAGCTTTAATCTTCCTACACCTGTACGCTCCTCCCATGACTGTAAGATCTTTATTGTGTAATGAGATGCCCATGTGAGCGTATCAGAAGTGGTTTAGATTTGGGCGACTGGATCTGTGTGTGTGTGTGTGTGTGTGTGTGTGTGTGTATATGTGAGTGGGTGTGTGTGAGGGAGAGAGAGAGAGAGACTTCCAGTGGAGAATAGAAAATACCTCTGTGTGGGAATTCGAAAGCGTGGGCGTGGGTGTGTATGTGTGAATCAGTACTTATCAGCAGCAGGGCAGCCAGCAACATTAAAGGTGTTGTGACTGGTTTCTAAAACAATGCTTCATAGAGAAAATAAACCATGCATTCCCACATGTTGATAAAAAAAAGTGTCCAGCTGTTATCTCAACATGGCATACAGCCTGGGTAGGAAATAACAGGTCTGCATGCTGCACCCCTCCCTGCTCCACTGTGGCCAACTTTATTCCCCTGGCTCTGCCTTGAAGTTTTTATTTCAATTTGTTCTTGTATGTCTGTATATGTCACTCTATATTTTATTTTGTGTCCAGAAAGAGTAACAACTCTCTCTTAACTACTGGCAGTGCCTTTTCTCCTTGTCTGATCAGGTATTGTCCCTGAAGCCAACCTCTTATGTCATACCAATCTACCTGGTTTAGGTTTTCTTCCAAACTGCATATACAATGGATTTAGCTCTGAATGCTGTTCTGGCATGGGGGTGGGACTAGCTAATTTTTGCCATTTTGGCATCAAGGGGCATAAGTGCACAATACAGTATACCACAGGGAATATAAGCTGGAGCAGGACAAATATACTGTTAGATGGAGATGTTAGCAGAAGATAATATTACAGAAGAAGCTACTTGAGGCAGACTTCTCGTAAACTGGAAGAGCAAAACACAAATATACAGTATCACAAACATCAATAGAAAGCAGAACAAATGTCTGTTTAATGCAAGAATTTTTCCCTTTCTGAGTTCAGAATTTCAGAAGAGACTGAAATTCCTATTCATACTAATTTCATTTTTTTAACATTATGTGTACAGAATATACTCTGCATATAGTATAATCCATCTAAGTGCAAATATAAACACTGAAGACTGTTACAACAGCGCTTTACAGGCACATCTTTAAAGTCATTAGAAAACCTGAATGGCTGTGAAATGGACTTTTATTAACATCTTTTATACACTGTCGTCTGGTTCTCTTGTATGTGTTTGTTCATGTTGAATTGTATTGTCTGCAGCTTGTAATGCTTCTGTCTTGAGCAGGTCTTCTTTGAAAAAAGAGGTTATTGAGTTGCTAACTTCAATGGGATTCTATAAGGCTTAAATAAAATACTGCTCGCACGTGGACAACTGCTGAGCAAAATCCACCCATGTTGAAAAGACAGATAAGAAAAAACTCACAAAGTCATCAGTTTATAATACTGTGCTGCATCCGCCCAGCAAATATCAGCATGTTAATATGTGCTTAAAACATGCAATATATGTATATTTATGTTTGGACGTGAATAGAGAGATGGATGAACCTTTATGAATTCATTGCTGGTTGTGAGGGCACGGACACAAAAAGACCAGGTGTGAACCTGTATTAATAATTGAGACTGTCAGTAGAGAGACCACAAAAGGTGTTGAAGTATCAGCAGTCAGGTGATAGTTTACACAGGGCCTCACACGGACAGATGCATGCAGACAGGCAAAGACCCAACACAAAACATAGACGCACACAGTGTTCTTCCATTTCATCACCATCTATGTAAATAAAAGGCAGTTCATATGATGCAAATTGGACTGAAGGCAAAACTGCATCGAAATAATTTTCATTGTTTTGATGCAATTTGCATCCATTACTTGGTCCATTACTTGGTTAGTAACATTTTCACGATATAAAGGCAGAATGGCAAGTCATGAGAGTTACGTAATTTTGTTTCACAACACAATCCAGCCCCTTGAGCTGTCAAATGAATCATTTTGGCCTTGTGTGGCCCCTGAAGCTTTAACTGCATGTGGTGATGTTGACTCTTAAAAACCCCAAACAAGATTCCACTCCTCCTTCTCTGTGTCTTTGAACAAATTAACCTAGTATCAACATATTTGAACCCTGTGGAGATAGAGAGTGCAAATATGTATGCTCAGCTTGTCTTGTATATCGGGGCACAGTTCAGTGGCAACAAGGATAATCTTTTGCAATGTTAATCTTTATAATTAATGTAAATGTTTTTCCTTTGTACACAAACACACACAGATCCTACATCCTACGTTGCTGACTCAATTCAGAAAGACTCCATTAACATCTATCATCATGTCCATTGCCACAGGACAATCAGATGTGTGGAGGTGTGTTTAATTTTAACCTGTGTGACCAGATGTGACTGGTTACACACAGACACACAAACACAAACACATAAATGAACTAACAGGGAAGAAGACCTGAGTGGTCAGACTCCTTATCTGTGTTGCACCAATAAGTGCTATTGTGTTATCTGCTTTTGTGTCTGCATGTGTTGCGTTTGTGCATGCATGGCATGAGTGGGAGTTTGCATATGTATGAAAAAGTAGTTTCAGGTGCCAGAGGAGTTAAAAAATTTGCCAGTTTTAACAAATAGATTTGGAACCACCCACAGTCCAGTGCAACAGGTTTCCCCCCAGACCACTCCCTGATGGGTCCCTGGGATCAGGTCACTCATAAGTCAGTCCAATTGTCTGACTGAATTATTGACCGGGTGTGGTACAGTAAGTTATGTAACATATGATAAGATTTCAAAGGACCTATGGAAAATATAATGGCAGAAGTTAACCATGAAGTACATTTATTATTCAAATGAAATGTTTAATAGTAGAAACACTGACATTCCCGTTTGTGAATTTTCATACATAAAAATCAACCAAGAAACAAGACCTGATCGCAAGCAGTATTCTCTCATCTATAAATTCCAACAACAGTACATTTTATCTTTCGCCAACATGGCTAGGAGTGTAGTCCAGAAGCACAGACCTTTACCAGCAAAGACAGGAATCAAAAAACTATTTCAACAATTGCTATATAAGAGGTTTTCTGGTTTTCTTTCTTTCATTTAAAGTGGTTATGTGTCCAGAGCTTTTACCCTAGGGATAAAAAGGCTGTGAGGCAAGTTTATACAAGTTAAAACACGTGCTTTTCAACCAACTTCTTAAAAGCCGGATTGCGGGTTGTTAACAGAAGACAAGTGAGGAATTGGACACCTCACATTCTTCCCTCAAACCCATAAATCTGGCCCTCCCTCCACACTGAAGCTCTTGTTTGGCTCTGACTCTCTCTTTTTCATTAAACTTTACTTTATTCCACTCCCACTGCTTATCCCATAATCCAATGCTTGTATTCCCTGTCTCAGTGTTTGGATGAGAGACAGTTTGTGAGGTTGTGAAGACATTATCTCTGTCTCTTCTCTTTATTCTCTCTGTAGCTCTGTAGCTCCCCCCAATTACCTGTGATTTATTGCTGTTATTAGCTTGTTGCAAAAACCTCTTGTCTTTTAAGGAAAGTTTGAAATTTAGGAGAAATGCTTGTCCCCTTTTTGCAGAAAGTTACAGTTAATCCCATACTCCCACAGTTATTCCCATGCCGAGTTCACCCATTTTTTTCCACTTGACCCACCAAATATGGGGCTCTGCTACCTCAGACCAAACATTACGTTACTGAAAACATCAGCCGCACTTCCTACCTGTTATCAAACCACTATGTTAGACGCTGCCAAGTCATTTCAGCTACTTCCTAAATGTTCAGAAGCAAAGTTGTGTTTTAAATAACTGAACATTAACATAAAACTTCATCTAATGTAAAAAATACTAAAAGTTCCACCTCTGCACTGTAAAGGAATCAGCTATATAATTTGCAGGCCTGTAGACCATGTTATGCAATTTAAATGTATTATACCAACACAATGAATAACATTAGTTATTGTAAGTAGGAGACACTATGCTGACAGGCCAGGCATCAAGTAGTCTAGGAAAGTTAAACTTAACAGGACATTGTGACAGCGTTGTTTAAGAGTTTTATTAGGCGACATAACATGGGCGGCCCATTAGTATATATCTATGTCTGCAGGATGCATTCAGGCACAACACTGAGTGTATATCACTTGCATTTTTACAGCCCGCTGAACCCAATACAAAACCACTGCAGCATAAAATCGAAGATAATGGACTTGAAGCATAAAAATACTATCAGGTTGCATTTACATGCAGCTGAAGCCACTCGTGTGTAGATTACTCTTGACATGAATGGAAATGTTGACCTTAAATCTAAAAAAAACAACAACATTTTTCTAAATATACCATCAAGAATACACATAACGTAATTAAAAGACTTGTTTTACTATTTTTATCTATGTACTTTTACGCACGTCTTTACCCACTAAGTCCTTCCCGCCCTCACCTATTATCACTCCATCCTACCACCATGTAAACTTGACTGATCGGTCCTGCAACCAGCCTTTGTTTCTCTATCTGCAAGCATCCACCCTCCTACAGTCACTCCCTTCCACCCCTAGTTAAGCTTTTTCCCCCTTCCTTGTCTTCCTTTTCTCCATTTGCCCATTTTGGCACATTCCATTCCTCTGCCATCATACCTGTTTTTCTCACAGGCCCTGCAGTCCACCAGTTTTCCTCTCTGCAGTAAACCAAGTCCTGAACAAAGGTTCTTTGGTGTTGCTCTGGATGCGTTGCCATTTCAAGCTACTACACAGTGAAAAAGAGTTTAAAAAGTAGGCACAATCATCAGTAATACAGTGTATTTGTGTGTGTAGAACAGTTTCCTTTTTCAAGGATTTTGCGCATGCTTCTTTATCCCACTGTGTATATTCTATTTCTTGAGTTTGTTTAGCTTGTGAGATCATTTCACTAGTTTAAAAAGCACTAGAGTCTAGTGCCAAAGTGTACAAATTCAAGAGCAGGGAGCAGGCACAGATCGTTATCTTTTCTACATATAATAGACCTTTATGAGTCATTCGTGGTCAGGACAGGAAGCACAGAACCAGATTTAAGGCTTAGATTTGGAGATGTTTGGTTGATTTTTTTCTCTGCCACTTCTTTTTTCTCTTCCTCACCGAGGAGTAGCCATGAGGGTGTGAGTCACATCAGCTTTATTTCCCTTTCATGAGTGCCTGCTGTTTGGCTACACCATTGTGTTTCTCTTTTATTGTTCTCCTCTGAACGTGCCAACATACAATTTTGCTTACTTTGGAAGGTGTTAACAGCCTAATTGTATAACCACATTTCAAGTTATGTTTTTGGGGATGAATACAGTGTTCGAGATACCAATATTCCAAGTTTTTATGCTTGGGAAAGTGGTAAGAGTTTGCAAATACAGGACGGATTGTGATGTTTGAACAACCAAGCCTGAGACCAAACAGGAATCAAAAGTGCTTAAACACTTAACAGTTAACACCTCAAAGGCCAAATACTGGCTCCTTGAAACAGCCCTACGACTACAAAAACTGCTGTTTACACACCTTGGCATGAGAACAGTAGTTGTCATATTACTCTTTACTCCTCTGTTTGTGTCAATTCTTTGGTCTCCTTTGTTATACTAGATGGCATGTATTATATATCACAAAGTGAAATTTCAAATCTGTTTGAAAAGAACCGCACGGAATTCAGCTGTGACTGTAGTGTCCTAATTTTCCCAGCTTTTCAATTCAATTCAATTCATCTTTATTTGTATAGCGCCAAATCATAACAAAAATCATCTCAAGGCACTTTACATA
>JAUMHL010000028.1:4576248-4594740 GCA_032362345.1 Sandelia bainsii
TGACTTTTACCAGGGCTGTTTCTGTACTATGATTTATTCTGAATCCTGACTGAAAATCTTCATACAAATTGTTCCTGTCTCTATAGATAGTTTATTAGTTGGCCACACAGCCATGATAAATTCCTCACAGTGCAATAAACAAACACTGCCATCCTCCACATGCTACAGCTACTGTATTTTTGGATTTAAATAATTCGGTGCATACTGAAAACTCACTCTCGTGTTTCCTCTTACTCCATTTCCAAAGTGGAGATTTGTGCTTTTACGAGAAACAAAGTTGGAGCTCTACTTGACCTTTTTGGCATTTTTCTCATAGCTCTGCTATCCTCACTCTCACTGCAGAGGATTTCTCTGAAAGTATGCCTCTGTAAACCAACACTCATGTACACGTAGAGGTTTCATATCCATATTGCCACAAAGTTTCCTCTCTTCTGCAAGGTATTAAAAGGCCTTCAACGTCAGAGTAATCATGTTCATAAATCATAATTGTTACACATTTACTGCAACTCTGGTAATGAATAAAGGAAAAAGAGTTTTAGTCAGCTGTGGAAACTGATAATATAATTTGGAGTTGTTTTAAAGTTATAGAAATAATTAGAAAAATCTAAGATACTCATGCACTAAACACTCTCATGCACATATCTGTTACTCACAATATGAAGCTTGCCTGTTAGTTTGGTTTAGCAAAGACAGACTGGAGACAGGAAACAATTATCCTGAGTCTGTAAAACAAAGAAACAACAAAAAACGCCTACCAGCACCTTAAGTCCTCCAACTAACATGTTATAATTAAATTGTTAAATCTTGTTTGGACATTTGCAGGCAACCAGCAGAGTCAAATCACTGCATGTAAAACCACACAAATTAAAAGGATAAAGCATAACGTGCTAATTAATAAGCTTTAGAGGTGCTGGTTTGCATTTGTTTTACACTCACACAAGCTAGCGGATTGCCCCTGCTTCCACATTTATACAAAACCAGCTGTTAGTGCTATCTTCATATTTTGTGAGAAGATCGATGGAATAAGCACATTTCCCCAAATGATAAACTGTTACTTTAAAAGCTTCAAAATATGCTTTTTGTATGCATGTTTTGTGCTGTATTTTATTTAAACAATTGGATATTTCAAATCCTTTAAGGGTGTCTACTGTACTTTAAACATGATTAGAACACAAAGTACAAAAGATAAGATATGGACCAAATTGTTATGTAACTCTACTCTCACACAAGCCACCCACAATAAGTGGCCTTCGTTTTGTCTTTAAACCCAAAATACCTGACATTACACTGAGATGAAGAGAGCCTCACTCACTAGTCAAACATTAGAGTAGGCCCAATTTAAACACTGCAATCAGGTTTTGTATATCATATGCTTCTGTGTGAGTTTAAACACAGACACACCCAGCTGAATACTGAGTACAAAGCAAGCAGATCCCAAGACGGGACATGAACATATGCTATATATACATGCAGTATAGTGCATATGTATTTGTTTTTGTGTTTGCATTTCTGTTCACTTGTAGCAGATCCACCCATCTTTTCTAAGATCACACTGTGATAAAAACTAGGAAAACGTGTTGTGGGACGGAGATCACACACAGACTTCCTACGTTCTGCACAGTACTAATCTACTGTCTCCTGGCTGAAGACTGTCTGCAGTATAATGTTACACAAAATACCAGGCTGTCAGGGGCATATCCCTGACTCATCCAGCTTATTCTCATCCTAATCCTGTTATTTGTACCATACATGCCGCTTATTCCTAAACAACATTCTTGCTTAATACATGGAATAATAAGGCTACAAATTGACTGTCGTATCACAAGGGGGAGGGACAGACTTATTATTTATAAATCCTTTAACTTTCTTGAGAGATACTATATTACATAACTTTATTTTACTGCTCCAGCAAACGTAAAAAACAACAAAGGTTTTAAAGGGTTTTGTTTCCTTGGAAAGTCATGGACTGATTGGAGTGGCCAAGTAATAAAAAGCAATTAAATTGTGAGCACACACAAGCAGGATAGCATGCAATATACATTCAATTTCTATGTCGGCCTTATTTGAAGTTGAAATATGCTGATGTCCATGACAGTTCTGTGGAGCAGTGTGGGCCAAGAAGGCGTGACTCTTTTCCTTTCAGGCACTCCTCGCTGGTTTCACACGGAGGTGGAGTTTTGGTGTAAAGAGGCGGAGGTAGGTCCCTCCTTACGTCTGAGTGTCCAAAAATTTGATCTCCATAGCAACATACTGTAACAGCTCATTTCCTTTTATCTGTGTTTTGACTGCAATAGACAGTAAGCAAACCATTTGGTTTCCATGGAAACCTGTAACACGTTATAAATCTTTTTGTTGAACAAGTTTTTTTGTGAATGCCTTGAAAGTCAGTACAAAGAAACAGTTTTTGTCTTCATTAGATTAAAGTATGTGGTGCTGTCTATGAATCAGCTGGATTGAGTTGGACTTCTCTGGTGTATATGCTGGCGTGTATGTGGATGTATTAATGTTAAAATTCTTTCATAAAGTTCATTCTTTTAGAAACATTTGTCGCCCCAGGTCAAAGTACCTAAGAGAAAAAAGCATATTATCTAACTTTATTTGCAGTTCACTTAGAATTCATATGAGAAACTCAGCTGAGGAACTCAGCAACTCATTTTAGTTTTTCAGTAAAATAAATCTTATAACTTGGATGGCTTTTCATTTATACTTTTAGACTTTTAATTTGAGGAAAAATGTAAGTACAGAACTTCTGTCTGGTGGTTGAAGGCTCATTTTACCGTCCACACAAAGCTCCGCCTCAGCCTGCCTCTGTATTTGTCACATGGCTATGTGTCAGTGCCATGTAGATCATGCCTCTGCCTCCTTCACATTCCTACTGTAAAGATAGGCTAAGGGCATGGTTTTTATGAATGGATCTCTTTTACATATCAGTCAATAGTATTGTTGGGCTATGAATCATACTGCATGCAGAGTGAACAACTGCCCCAGTTACTGTATGAGCAGATATGTGTGTCTTTAACCTGACAATTAACATAATTACAGATAGCAAACATAATAATTATTTAGAGATACACACATACAGTACACACTTGCAGAGAAAGAGCCAAAAACCGTAACAACTACACACACTATGCTCTTAAAGCTTTACATAATACTGCATATGTACGTTGGCGAAAGGCCTACACAGCCATGCATAGGTTTCACCAAACCTCTAAAACATTTTGTCATTCAGCTGTGACATAACGATGAGCTGAAGCTGGATTTCTATTAGTCTGATAAATACCACTTGTTGAGCCAAGTGGCACTTATCCCTTACAAGGGTCTGAGCATTCAACACTAAAAACACCCAAAACAATTTCTTTTCCAGGCTTGACTCCAGTGTTTATCCTATTACCTTCCTTTTCCATGCTTTTTCTCAGCACCACTTTTTGGATGTAAAGTGCTGACATCTGAAATACACTGATGGTATTGTTCTGTGGGCTCCATGGGGTTGGTCGCATTTCAGTTTATGATGCTTGGGGGACTTGCACTTTCACTATTTAGGCATGAAATATGGTACATAGCAAAGTAGAGGTAACGTAAGGGGGGTTGCTTAGCTACTTGTTTCACTTCACATATTACTTCAGTATCTGTGGTATTGGATAGTATTTAGGAAGCAAACACAACCTAGGGTTTTGTAGTGCTAGTAAGACCTTCCAAAAGCCCAACAATTAAACCAATGCAGCATTACTTAGACTTTACCCTTTACCTACACCTTTAGTTAGCTTTTCAATCTCGTTTTACACACATTCAATTTACAGTAAATAACAATGACAGATTCTAAAATTGAAGTTGAAGTTTTTCAGTTTTAGCGAGCAAACTAACTTAGATTAGCTCTGTGACTTGGTTGCAAACTTAATCTCTTAAGACTCTCTTAAAACTTAAGACTTTTTCGTGCTTCCACTTGAAATATTTTAAATTGAACAACCTGCAAATGGGTGGTAATTATGCACATGAAGGTTATTTCTGTAATTATAGCCCCCTTTAATTATTTTAAAAAGACTAAATCAGGTTATTAAGACTATCCACATTGTTCTTGGATTATAGGGTTGTGGATTAGCCCTAGAATGATTGATAGCAAAGTATTATGAAAAAAAACCCTTTTTCTTTATATCTGTTCACATGTTTAAAAGAACACAAATGTTAGACGTGTGTTTTAATTTTAATGTTTCACTTTTACATGAGAAAGGAATTTAGGATGAAGATACATTATTTAACTTAGCAAGCCCATTTCAGCAAAACCTCTCCAAGTCTAATACAAATCAGAGCCACTATTATGTTACTCTGAAGTCTAATGGTTGTGGCTTTTAAAAAATGTAATCCTACAAATTCGTTAGGTAATGATACTGTATGCTAACTCTCAACTAACACAGTAATTGTCTTGTCAATAAGATTTATGAAATGGCCACTTTTTTTGCTAGATGGAGAATGAGGATTTTTATGGAGATAAATTTAAATAAAAATGATGTCACGGCACACAGACTTGTGCCATTTGTGTTGCCTTTTTCCTCCACAATGGTTAACATTTCTCTTTTTTTACTTTTGGATTTATTGCTGGAGCAGCTAATAAATGTAAAACGTTTCAGAGTGGATTGATTCCGAGTCTCATGTTAGCGCTAGATTAAGTTGTGTGGCTTTGTGTTACTTAATTTAACACATATTTGCAGGAATGTAATTCATTGCATGTTTTTTTCTGCAACTTAAATGCAAGTCTTAAAAACATGCCCTCATTAAAAGCCCGTGCAGAGAATAAGTTGATACTGTATAAGATATTAGTCAGCTTTTGCCAAGTTGCATAACTCTCAACTGTCCCTTCCTTTTTATATTTTAAGCATTTCTGGTTTCATTCAAACGGAAAAAGAAACCTTCACACAGAAAAAACACATGCCCAAAGCTGCTACAAAGGACAGATCATTCATTGCTGTTTTCTTTAACCAGTGAAAATCATGTTTGACCTACAACTCTATTTCTTACATGAAAATAATTGAAACCACACACACAAGCTAAAACAGCAGAGACTATTGTAAGCAGTGTTTTGAGTGGAAACAGATTCAGACACATAATTTTCTGTACTTGAACTCAGCAAAAAAAAGGCTCTGTACAAAAAGCACACAGAATAATAACTTCCTTTTTCCATTTACAGCCTCTGCCACCATTTATTTGTCTTTGCATTGTTCTACAGCCCGGAGAGACTGTTTGGGTGATCCGACAGTCATTGTCCTCCAAAAAAGTGTCAAGAAGAGTACACTCATGCTTAAAGTATGAGCCTCCGTGCATTATTACAAATCTGTTTTACACAAGGACTAGATCTCTGAATCAGTCTTCCTGTCCAGTCACTTGCGTGCGACTCCAAATCTCCAGTGATTATGTATAGAGCGCACAAATACAGTAACACTGCACTCCATACCTAATTACACATTGTATGTGGTGTCATATCCATGGCAACCGCTCTCAATCAATTTCCATGGCAGTCCCATATACATCTGGCAAAGTCATCTCTGCTCTGTAGTAATCCCCGTTGCCATAGCAACTGTGGGTGTGGCAAGGGGTAGAGTGACATGGGTGGTGGGTGGAGGAAAAACTGTTGCAGAGGGATCACTCAAGGACACACACACGCATACACACACGCACACAGAAACACAAGAGGAACATGAAAGGAACATGGTGTATGTGAAACAGAGAAAATGGATAAAATGCATATGTGATTCATGTGAACACACACACACACACACACGTGCTACCAGTAAGGTCTTTGTTTTATAAATCAGGAAACGCTGCTGTTCAAAAAGAGGGCGGAAGGAAAGAGCTGAAGACAGAAAATCACATAAGGAACCAAACTTTTGTGGGCACTGGTAAACTCGGCTAAGGGCCACTGAGCTGAGTAGGACCAGATTTTTCCATGGAACTTGTTCGTTTTCACTCCTCCTCCTCTTTTCCAGCGTCAATCTGCTATCCATGCTGTACTTTATATGTTCAAACTACTGTGAAGCAGTTATAAATATGATGAAAGTAGAAAGAAAACATCAAAGGTGGCTGACTATTCTGCAGCAATGATGTGCAAAATAGTGTTTATTGGGGATTTTGGGGATTTTCAGAAATATTTTTAGCTTTATTTAAAAAAATGTTTAACCCTAAAAGCCAAAGGACCAAATACAGTTAATGGGAATGACATTTTTTAGTCTTTGTTAGTGTTAAATGGAAAATCAGAACTGAATGTTCTCTGCTTCGCCTCAGTATATGGCTGTGGTCACATCTATGCAGTTTATATGATCAGTGGCAGATTTACTCACTTTTTGATTTCAAAAAGAAAAGACAAAATTTGTTTCATTTCAAACCAGTGATTGTTAATTGCAGTAGCTGAAATTACAACTGTCATGACCAAGTTTATCACCTATGGCCAGCTGGCTTATCAACCTATTATTAGCTGCGTGAATTGGTTTAAACACTGCCTCAGGCTTTCTTTGTACTGTTTCCAGCTGACTCATATTAAAACAAGGACTCTGCAAATAGGTCCTAAAATATTCTTTTGATTGATAAATCATATATTACTAAAAGACAAAAGCTAAAGTCCAGTGCAACTGTAGATAATCCATATGGAAAACATTATAATAAATAGCATTGTAAATCTGACTGTTTCTGTATTTCGTTTGGCCTAGCTTTGTCATTTCAGAGACTGATTAATTTTGAAAATATAATTGAATGTAATTTAATTTAATGTCCAGTAGAGCAGGACAGATTTTACATCCATCTAAAGCCTGAGGACTTCAAAAGCCAGGATTTCAGGTTTCTGTGCAGTGGTGAAATACTGCACATTGGAGGTGCTTTCATGAGGGTTTGCTAACAAACCTGAATGCCGGTAGTTAAGCATAGGCTCTTTGGCCTTAGAAGTAATACTAGGTTGCTATTGTAAATAACTTGCTACTGTAAGATAGTTACCTGAACATACTTGTAGTGGCAAATTAAGCAGACCAACACACTGTGTAATACATTCCTCACATTAGCTCTTGTACTTTGAGTTTCAGTAAGCAACCAAACAAAGGGAACACCCTTCAACCTCTAAGTACATGCACAACATTTTTTTACGTGCGACTGATTTTTTACGTGCGACTGATTACCTGCCTTAAAGTTACTCTCTTAATACAGCTGTCATGTGGGAGGTAAAAGCACTCATGAGAACTCAGAGTACAGTCTAGTTCTTGGGCAGGAATGACAGGCATGCTTGAAATAATAGGTAATGGCCTGTTGTGGGGGATGAATTTGCATCTGTGGAAGAATTTACTGCTAGGGAATAGCCTGGGGCTGGTATCTCACCTGTGTATACTGGGGACTAGCACTAAGCTTATGTTAAACTACAACTAGTTACAGAGCAGGTGTAGGTAGTCCTGCAGGTAGGTAGTTTTGCTTCTACCAGTCTTTCCTGTTGTTTTACTTTGGTCTACCAAGTGTGTTTGTGTCACTGTGACTTTCTATCAACCCTGAAAAGAACAAAACTGGATTTTTGGCACAAAATCCAGTCTACACATGAACTCTGTTATAGTTTCTCACAATCTTCTTCTACACCTAAATCGTTCTTTATTCATACATAACATCACACATCAAATGATATTTCACTTCTGTAGTCTTTGCATTACTTCGTTTGATTGACTTACACTCGTTCAGTTTTATTAAACGGGCCAACTTACATCCTTATCATTTATGGGTGTGCTCAAAAACCTGTCAGGCACATTGCTGGTTTGAAGGAGTCCAGTTCTATTTGGCACACAGAATGACACATCAACATACTTATGCCAACTTGGATCAGTGCAGCAAATAACAAAATACCACGTGCACCAACAGCAAGTGAAAACATCTGTGTATGGCCAGATTGCAACCTTTATATCGCAAGAAAAGATGGTGTATTCATGTAAATGCAATATGCATAAATAACAATACTGACTCAAATGAAGCACTTTGTGTAGAGTAAATTGTTTTTTAAATTCTGAAATCTAAGCCAGTCATCACTAAAAGCACAAATAAAATATAGCTTCTAAACTTAATTCAATTGAAATTTCATAATTTGTGTTGTGTTACTCTTCTGTTATTATATTGTTCTGGATCATATCATGATAATATCATTGCTGCATGAGCTGAAGCTGCTGTTTTTGTCCAGTTCAGCATTGTGCATGCAGTTTTTCAGAGACAAATGATTTACTGTAAATCTGGAAAATTGAGTCACACATCTTAATTGATAATTACCATCATACTTTTTTTTATGATGTTTTGACCATTTTTAAATCTGTGTAGACATTTGAACCTTACTCAGGCTGTCCTCTATACATAGGGATGAAATAGCATGCTTGTTATATTTGTTGCCATTACATTACTGGGAAACACACTGCTTTGTCATGTTTTCCATGAAAGTCATGCCATACATTGAGAATTGTTTTAACTTGTCAAAATGCCCTTCAGGCTTGTGTGTCGTTTTCTTTTCTAGGCTAAGGTCGTCCGAATTGCTGCAGTGCTGTTCCCTGCCAGAACCCCCACTACAAAACACTGTCACCCACTTTCAGCGCATAGTGTTTAAGGTGCAATTCAATGAGATTTAGATAATATTGATAATAAATAAACAGATTTTCTAATCATCAATATTAATGTCTTGTAGTAATAGTAATGTTTTAATGAATTTATAATGCAGAGAGAGGGAGAAAGGGAGAGGAATGGAGAACCTGTCTTCTTGTGTGTCTGGGTGTGGATGTCCACCACTAAATTCTCCTCACTGAGGGGTACACATTGATCATTTGTGTGGCAATTCACAGTCTTTAAAATTAAGCCTTGATCTTCGGTTGCTTACTTGCCTATTTACTGTGCTTCGTGGTGCTGGTGTGTTGGTGTCCAATCAGACAAAAATCACAGGACAAAAAAGACACAACATTATTTGAAATATTGTGACACAGAAAACACAGGGGTATCTAATAAAATAAATAATCAGTGTTTAATTTAGTTTAATGTATTGACCCAGTTCCAGTTCTTGATATTATGCATGCTGGGTCACCGGGACATCTACTGTAAGTGGAACTTAGCCATTGTTAAAGTTTTTAGTCACAACTGTGCCTGTTGTGACAATTGACAAGTACCGTGAAAAAACATTATTTCTAAGAGCCGTTTTGTTGTCTGCACTGAGTTTCACTGCTCTCTGGAAAATCTGAGTGCAGAAAAAGGCAACTGAAAACATTTCTATTCCTTGCTCAAAAACAGGTCTGTGTTATCTGCAAGTCTTTCACTGCTTAATGGTATGGAGGGTTCAGTTGCAAAACAAAAGGCCCGTAAAACAAAGGGTTGTTCAAAATACAGGGGTATTGTACAGTATCCTGCCAGGAAGGGCTGGCAAGCTCAGCTATTGTTATCTATAAACTCGGTGTCCATTAAAACTACAGCAATCAATCACCCACTTGCTTGTGTCATAGATCATATTAATGCTAGATTTTATTGAAGAGTCACAAAAAGTTCAGCCTGCAGATCCTATGATCAATTTCATATGATGATTAACACCACAAGTGTTTCTAAACCCATGTGTCTTTTACAAGTGGAGCACAGGTCTGAGAGAGAGTTACACCCGTCAACAAAGTAGCTTGTGACACACTGAGTCAGACACGCCTGGTGACAGCTTTGTACAGAGATGACAGTGATAAGTCATCTGAGGTGTTTATAGAGCATCACGGCACCCACAGTGTAAAGGTCCATTTCTGTGTATACTCGTTTATCCTGCTGTAAAATCCAACACACTGCCTCTCAGCCCCAATCAAACAAGAAACACCAGCTGCCTGCTTAGCTTGTGATTAGCCAACAGATAGGCCATTGATTTGGTAATGACAGGTTGCGACAGTAACACCAAACGTACAAGTGGAGGTGATGAAACCCTCATTGCCATTGATTACCATTCAAGTGAATAGAATGAATGGAAGTTGTATTCTGACCCCACCCATTCCAGATTAATTGACTGAAACTCAAAATGAAACACTTCCAGACTGGTTGACCTCATCATTGTCATAGATATGTTGTCATTATTGCTAAGAATTGTAGCATTACTCAGATTACGAAAACTGTCTCTGAACTGTATATGAACCAGAGGCTTCAATTAATGCCAGTTGTGCAAATGACCACATGTGAATAATTAATATTTAATAATGTAATAGTTTAATAATGTATATTTACGTACGTATATTTGTCTACACCGCATGCATGGGAGTTATTCAGATATGGTTTCATGATGATTTCATGTATATATGAGTATATGGTCTGTTTACGTCTGTTTAAATCTCTGTTTTAAGCACGAGTCTTGACAAAAGCTCCCCAACCTAAACGACAAAATACCCTATGATTAGACCCGTAGGATGTACAGTACAGTGGTCCCTCTGTCACCGCAGCTGTGCCAGACAGTCAAATAAAAACCATAAAGATCCATGCAAAAATGTGTTGCAAACTAAAGCTCGATTTTATGGTTGTCTGTACCACTGATAAATGCAAAAGAGGGGTGTAACATCCTATCAAATGCAAATAAAAATAATAAAGACAAAAATACCTTTACACAAAATACATTACACAGTCAGAATATCCAGCGAATGATATTTTTTAACAGTATATTCAAATACACACCAGAAGTTGCATTTGCTTAACTTTTGTTCCCTCTTGTCAATTTCAATTTCATAGACCTTTGACTTAAATTTAAAATTATTCTCATGCTGCAATAACTGTGGTAAATAGTTGTTTAAAAGGTTATAAACTCCCAACTGTTCTGAGAGACCTGTTCATCTATGTTCCTACATTATTCAGATCCTGGTGACAATATTTGATTTCTATGATTTTACCGCAGGCATATACATTTCACAAAGCAAAGTGGGAATTCCCCTTTGGCACGCTTTATTTTCTTAATTTCTTGATTTTTCTTATGGCGAAAGTACCACAAGAATCACAAGATCATATCAATATTGCCACATCTTCCTTTTTAGGACGATCCAGTTAGTCCCTCTGCGCTTTGCAAACTCTGTACACGACAGTGGCAAATACCCCGCTCTTGAGCTGGCAACCATTTTGGCTAAAGGAAGATGGGAGTGTATTTTATTTCGGTATGTTTCCATGACAGTAATGAGGCCAAGAGCCACTGGCGGGAAAAGAAGAATGTTAGAGACGATGGAGGAGACAGGCTATGGTGGAGGGGGTTGTATTGGTGATGCCAAGACTTATGACTCATCGTGGTGAGGGACTGGAAGAGGAAATTAATGAGGGAGGAGAGGAATACAGGGCAGTTATTGGTGGAAGGACAGTTGAAGATTGAGCCGCCATGCTGCAGTTTCAACCTACAGAGTGGTAGAAGATTGTGTGAAGTTACAGAACAGTCAGGTATCATAGAAGTGATAGTGTTTCTGTTATCACTTTGGTGTAGGAATGCTTTTACTAATGTCTACACAGTGAATACGTCTCTCTTGAATGAATGAGCATCAGTCATGAATTATATTTTTGTAAAGAATATAAATACATGACAACGCTTTTATCTGACAAAGGTGCACGCCATGTAAACAGACATAAGCACACGGTCACACATAATGTAAGCATCAATAAACTTTGACACTTGTGTTCTTTGTTTCTGAAAGCCTCAGGATCAGTTGCATTAACCCAAAATATCTCTTGTTCAGCAGTTATGAATGCCAGCTGGTTAGTGCAGTTCACCTGGTTTCATGGATACAAAACAGTGCATGTGGTGTGTGTTATATTCAGATCAAGACTATGGTTTTCATACAGGTTGCCTGGAGCAATCAAGGTGATTGATCCCTAAAGTATCTGTTTGCTGCAAAACACTCCTCCAAAATGTTTTATTGTAGGACACTGCTGCAATAACCACTGAGAGATGCTTTACCACAACAGTTGCTTTGAAACTTTGCTTTTTGTACTGAAGTATGCAAAAACTGAAGTGGTGTATTCACCAAAATGTTGAAATATTCCTTTAAGAAGACAAGTACAAACTGCATTCCTAGGAACTAAGAGCAACGATTTAGATTTATTGGGAAGAGTTTTGAATTGCATCATCTAGAGCAACATTTAGTCAAACCTGTACTGGTGTGCTTCAATATGTAAAACAGCTGACAGAGCTTGCAGGACTAGAAGCAGTAGCATTTTACAATAAATTCAATTAATGCAATTAAACACCAATGCTTCACACTCTACATTTCACATTATGTAAAAGATGACCAGCATCACCTCCCTCCTTAAACACATTAACTTCCTACTGTTTCATAAACACATCTTACTTAAATATTCAAACTAGCACAATAACAATGGAAGCTCTTATCCACCACCCACCCACCGACCCACCCCTGCATGCGCACATACACTGCACTTTTTTCTGACACATAGCTGCTACTGGATATAAATCATTGTTTCTAAAGTTTGGCCAGAACTGCAGATCCAACATGTTGAATTAGGTGTGGTGTGTTACTTTCACCTGAGGAGACAAACAGAATAAAGCTGAGATTAAACCAAAGAAATACAGCTACTTGACAGAGGTTTTCTCTAACAACACAGAGAATCTTGTAGAAAGACCAGGTAATGGTTTTGAATGACTGGACAATGTGTCATACAAGTGTAATGTTACAGCCCTGCCTCCCTCTTTCAACAAGCCCTGCAGCCAATGGGAGCTCACCCTTGTCCCCTCCCACAGAAACAGGCTTTAAAACTCCTCAGTAGTTTCTTTTCCTCCTATCCACGCTGGTCTCTCCCCTCTGCCTGCCTGCCTTGCCAACAGAGCCACTCCGTCTGACCTTCTCAGACTTATTTCATCCAAAAGAAAATCTCAGCTGCAGGTTTCAGAATGAGCGTTTACAAAACCTCCTCTTACTCTGTGAAGTCCTCTTCTGCCCCACGGAGCTTCAGCAGCGTCTCTTATGCTGGACCAAGCTCACACAAGAGCTACAGTATGAGGAGTTCCTATGCAGGAGTCAACAGGGGCTTAGGAGGAGCTGGAATCACCAGTTCTTCTAGCTATGGCCTTGGCTCAAGCATGGGTAGCGCAAGTATAGGTTATGGTGGTGGCCTTAGTGGTGGCTTCGTTTCTCACACCCCTATTAGCGCCGTCACTGTGAACAAGAGCCTGCTGGCCCCACTGAACCTCGAGATTGACCCCGCCATCCAAGCCGTCCGCACGCAGGAGAAGGATCAGATCAAGACCCTCAACAACCGCTTTGCTTCCTTCATTGACAAGGTAAGAACTTGAAATAGAGGACAGATACATGTCTGTGTGACAAAAATTCTGGTTCTCCAAGCACTAGTTTATGTCTTATTCTCCTCTTCAAAGAGATACAAATTGCTTTTGCTGGATAGAAAACTCAGTCACAGCATTGTCAAGAAGCATTTGTGTTGTGACACTGTTCTGCAATATTTGCTATAGAACTCCATATGTTTGCCACATGTGCTGTAATGCTGATTTCCTCATTTCGGCTGCGCGGTGAAAGTCGATTTATACCCCTCTCTGCTTTCATCACCTGCCACAAACGCAGTCAAAGGAATGTGCTCAAACTTGGGGTTAGGCTCCCTATCTCTTGGCTCAGGCTGCCCTTTTATAGTGATGAAAAACAGACATGCAGAAAGACAGAGAGAGAGATAAAGAGAGAAAGCTAAGGGTGTGTCAGGGCAGAGCTCAGGGCTTGTGATATGAGTTACCTTGGGACTAGTTCCTCCCTTAGCTTGGGTGTGGCTCTCTCTGCTGCCCTTGTGGCCCCCACCCCTTCTAACACAAGCACACAAAGGCATAAAGTCAGTACTGGGTGCTATTGTTACCTTAATGACAAAACTTTCATTCAGAGTGACACATTTTCCATTGGAAGAATGAGTAGATTGACTTTTAATCACTGAAATCAGCATTATAGCCCAGTGTTTGTATAATACTCAGTGTGTGTCTGTACTCTTAGACCTCAGCAGTGGGTTAATATTTAAATAGGCCAATTGGTTTCATGTTCTGCTCAATACCAGCTGACTGGCTACATATCAACTCTCCCAGCGCAATGATTAAAAGAAGATAAAGTGCCTTTTGCATACTTCAACACAAAGCAGTTATCAACCTCATGGTTCTCTGTTTGAAGGAACTTTATTACCTGTATTTATTATTACTCCAGTTCAAATGAAGACGGCTCTGGGTTATTTTTCACCTTTAGAGTGCAAAGCGTGAAGGAGCGAGGTCCTGTTTTCACTTCTTGTCCTGTTAACACAAAATGCAAATTCTTCATCATCTACCTTCACTTCTCCACCCCCTCTCCTCTAATTAATTGCCTTCACTTTCTCTCCCTCTAGCTCCCCCTTTCTTTCTACTCCCTCCTCTCACAGCTATGACACAGTTAAATATTGACTTTTCTGAATTTGCCTGCATATACAGCTTTGCCTCAACCCACTTCTCTTCCTCCCTGTATTTGCCATCTGTGGTTGGGAATCTCGCTGTACAAAAACAGGAAGACATGTAGGAGAAGGGTTAACTCGCTCTATTCTCCATCAGCGGCTTTTTCCAACCTCGTCTTGTTCCCTCACCCTCTACCTCCTGTCAGGATACACATACGTCATGCAGGCCTTCCTTTGGAAAAGCATGGCTGCATGGAAACACATCCAACAGGCAGCTCACAGATCTCTAAAGATAGCTAAGAATAACTAAGACTGCAGACAGTGAATAAATAGGCATGGCAAGATTGACTCTCATGATTGAGGCTGCAGTTACATCACATTTTTAAAAGGAATGTCAGAATAATTCTCAACCGATGACTAAGTCTTCACATGAGCAACAGTAAACAAGCATGCAAATCAGTGATTCTTTGTAAAGGCCTTTGGATGGTTGCTTGATTGAGGTTCACACATTACTGTATTCATTCAGTATCATAACCCTGTTTTCTCTTTCTGCATCTTTCTCTAAACATCAGGTTCGCTTCCTGGAGCAGCAGAACAAAATGCTAGAGACCAAGTGGAACCTGCTGCAGCAACAGACCACCACCCGCTCCAACATTGACGCCATGTTTGAGGGCTACATCACCAACCTACGCAGACAGCTGGACAGCCTGGGTAATGACAAGATGAAGCTAGAGGCCGACCTGCACAACATGCAGGGCCTGGTGGAGGACTTCAAGAACAAGTGAGTGTGGAGAAGACAAGAGAAGCTAAAAGTGTACTGGTTTAGAAGAGGCATATGGTCTACATAGGATTCTTGTTTTTCATTTAGAATTTAAATTTAATTCAGAAATAAAATACAATTTAATGTTTGTTATATCAGGACCGACATACTGGTCAAGTCAGGTTTGTGCATCAAGAGAAATACATTGAGTTCATTTTTTTGTGGGCTACTCCCTGCATCTGTCCATTGTCTTGCGTCATTCAGACTCAAGGGAATTACAACACTGATGAAACCAGTTCCAAACACCCCTTACATTACATATGACTGGAGGTAAAACTTAATTTTCCCAAGCTGGCTGTCAGCAAGGCTGTCTAAGCACGCTCGCTGACGTGCATGTGTCTCTGAAATAAATTAGGGTTCAATATAGAACCAGATATTTATTTAGTTGTCCACAGACAATTGGGGCATATCTGCTGAGGCCTCCCCAATGGAGAAATATCAGTAATAGCTCTCACACTTGGCGCTAAGTCAACAGACGCTGTGTGAGGCAAATGTCCTAAAGGAGTTCAGAAGTTAAGGATGGACTGCTTGCGCCTCCTAGTGTTACATTAGCATATAAACCCTTGAAAAATGAACAGCAACATGAGAAGGTGTTTCGTCTAAATATAAGTTTGATCATAAACTGCATTTTTTTCCACTCTCAGGTATGAAGATGAGATCAACAAGCGCACAGAGTGTGAGAACGACTTTGTCCTCATTAAGAAGGTCAGTGTCGTGATTTACTCAACTACACATTTAACGCTTTAAATGCATTTTCCTTCAGCATGTTTATAACTTTTTTTTGTTTTACACTTTTCTTGGTTCCAGGATGTCGATGAGGCCTACATGAATAAGGTTGAGCTGGAGGCCAAGCTTGAAAGTCTGACAGATGAGATCAACTTCCTCAGGTCAATCTATGAGGAGGTACGACACAAAACCCAGTCGCTGGTTTCATCAGCATTATTAGTGATTAATCAGTGCAGTCTTACAATACTTACTTACATACTTACAATATTCGTAGTGAGGCAGGGGTGGCTGATCTCTCACCTTTTTTGTCTTTTATTTTCTTTGCTTTAGGAACTGCGTGAACTCCAGAGCCAGATTAAGGACACTTCTGTCATTGTGGAGATGGACAACAGCCGTCACCTGGACATGGATGCCATTGTGGCTGAAGTCAAGGCTCAATATGAAGACATTGCCAACCGTACCCGCGCTGAGGCAGAGACATGGTACAAGACGAAGGTGACTCTTTTGGATTTTTCTTGTGTTTATCATTTTTAACAGATCATACAATGTGCTCATTAAGAAACTTTCCAATTTACAATATCTTTTTTATTTCTGATGTACATTTAGTATGAGGAGATGCAGATATCAGCCAACAAATATGGAGATGACCTGAGGACTACAAGGACAGAGATCGCAGACCTCAATCGCATGATCCAGAGACTGACATCAGAGATTGACGCTGTCAAGTCACAGGTAAAGAAAAAAAGTGTTTTACCACCATGGTATGACATGTTTGTCTCGCAATTTAACAATCACGAGACAAAGCCTTATTCTCTCAAAACCTTTCAAAATCCAGCGTGGCAACCTGGAGGCCCAGATCGCAGAGGCTGAGGAGCGTGGTGAGCTGGCTGTGAAGGACGCCAAGGCTCGTATCAAGGACTTGGAGGATGCCCTGCAGAGAGCCAAACAGGACATGGCCCGCCAGATCAGAGAATACCAGGACCTGATGAACGTCAAGCTTGCTCTGGACATTGAGATCGCCACCTACAGGAAACTGCTGGAAGGAGAGGAAGAGAGACTGGCAACTGGCATCAAGGCTATCAACATCTCCCAACAGAGCAGTAAGTGGCATACGATGACATAGCTTTCATGGTCTGGATTCTGTCTGTCACCAGTTTTAACTGTTTCCTTCTACCTCCCTTCCCACAACAGCAAGCTACAGCGGTTTCCCTATGGAATCACTGAAGAGCAGCTACTCCAGCGGTTACTCTAGCGGTTATAGCGGTGGATACGGCAGCGGCCTGGGCAGCTACAGCAGCAGCAGTGTTGGAGGCTACAGCACCACCCAGAGCAAGAAGAACGTTGTTATCAAGATGATTGAGACTAAGGATGGCAGAGTGGTGTCTGAGTCCTCTGAGGTCATTGAAGATTGAGCTGTCTAGTTTAGAGATGTAGCTACTTGTCTGCTATGATCTCCTCTGCCTCTCTGGTAGTTTTATACTCACAGTTCACCTTTACCCCCCCACATCTTTTGTAATAACAAGTCTGAAGTAAAACGCTTGCCAGCCACTCTCCAGTAGAGCCTAAACATGTTTATCATGAAGCAATAAATGAACACTACCAAAGATCTGGAAGAGACCAAAGAATTTATTTTGTATGTCTTATGTCTGACTTTACTAGAAGTTTTAACGAAGAAAGTGAGAAAAAAATATTAGGCAAATTGCTCCAAATCTATGCAACAGCCATTCCATACACAAAGGGCTATAACCCTCAAAACTGAGTTGCATCAAATGAACAGTGGTGTTGTCAAAGGAATGTGAATGTACTGAAGCTTAAGTTGTTGGTCAACTAATGCCTTAAAATTGCCTGCTACAGTAGGTAGTGCATGTCTTCCCTGTGCGTGTCCTGTAACTGAAACTGTTCGACCCCTTAGGAGGCTGTCCACGTCATACTGTTGTCCTGAGGTGCTGTTTTTGCTACCAAACAAAATAAAAACATGTTTACCGAAATACCATATATGTGTCTGTTTTAATTAAAATTGATGATTCAAAGTAAATATGAGTTGGGAAGGAGGGTCCATGAAGAAATGCTCCTAATTTTAAGTTACAATAAAAATAATAAATTATTATAGTGATGATTGGTCATAAAAACTGACATCTGTCACATGTGAAATATTGTACTGTACAAAATGATAAGACTTCAGTGGACAACATTTGGAACATTATGTTCTGTAAACAGTAAAATTTGTCAGAAGTGGTTATATTTTTTTGCATTATTAATTGTATTTCTAGCAGAGGTGTATAAAGTACATAAACTCAATACTCAAGTAAAAGTGCAAGTATTTGCCTAGAAAAATACTCCACTACAAGTTAATTTTTCTACTCAAGTAAAAGTACTAAAGTACATGCACAAAAAGTAAAAGTACTCCACTAAGAAAACTGTATTTTAACAATATAGAATTTGATGCTGGTGAAAACATACACTACCAGTCAGAAGTTTGGACACACATAGGAATGACCATGTTTTTCATGAAAAGATACATGTCTTCAGTTGTGTTACCATCATTGCAC